>PVJA010042280.1:0-17411 GCA_004027025.1 Myocastor coypus | reverse complement strand
AGACCTATATGTGTAAATATCGTATAGTCTCCCTAATATAAGAACTTTAAAGAAGAAAACAAGAACTTAAGGGCATAACACAGCTGAATGTGTTATGGATTAAACAACGAAGTGACTGGAAGCAGACAAAGCAGAAA
This sequence comes from Myocastor coypus, assembly GCA_004027025.1. NCBI lineage: Eukaryota > Metazoa > Chordata > Mammalia > Rodentia > Myocastoridae > Myocastor > Myocastor coypus. Next base: position 17,274 of record PVJA010042280.1, on the reverse strand, counting down.
ACATCAATAGCAAAACCATACACTTATGTACACAGGATGAATCAGATATTGGTCTCAAGAACACTCAAAAGGTTCAGCATATTGAATACAGCACAATGTTACGCTAAAACCATGTTTGGAATACATGTCAATCTTGTCTTTTTGATATGTACTGCTCCTGGTGTAAACTCAGTTACTGTCATTCTCTCAAGAATAGTACTTGCAAATAAGAGACTGGGCCAAAAACCATATTCTTGACAGGCTACAGTTTTGTATTTCCTTGAAATTCCAAATATCTGTGTCAAAATTGTGTAACTTCTTATATCACATTGTATGGAAAGTTATTAGAATATCAATGATGGTCAGAAAATATCATTTACAAGCTAAGTCAAAGATATTTGATACTCAGAAAGTCAGTGATGATAAGCGCAGTACCTATGTTATAGAGTAATAGTAATAGTATCACAAAGCTTTTCTGCTGGAGGGTTGAGAATGTAAGTTAACAGACCGACAACTGGAGAAAAAGAAGGGCTATAAGGATAGCCAATATTTTGGACCTAGCCCTTCAAGGTCAATAAAGACCCAGGATATAAGAGAACCTGTACTATAATATGCTATAACTCAGAGGTGTCCCAAATTTCCTGGTCAAGGAGATTATGGGACCTCAGAGGAAAGGGATGAATGAACTGCAGTGCGTCTAAGGAGAGTCACCCAGAGAAAAACATTCTCTCAGGCTTTCACAGAAAGCAAAATGGCCAAGCAATGGCCGTGACTCGTCCCGAAGGCTGACACTAAGAACAGTTCTACAAAGTACTGTCTATGGTCTCAAATTTAATCCTGAGGGGAGTTGACCCTGGAAGATACCAAAAAAAAAAAAAAAAATGAATGTTTAATTATACAGGTCTTGCTTTGACTTGCCCTTGACCATCCAGCAAGAGAAAAAAAATAAATCTTAATTACAATGCATGGATCACAGAGTTAGATTGGTGAGATGAGCTTTAGGAGGCTTAGATTCAATAGCCTCCAACATCACAAGCTTCACTGGTGGCACACTGCAATTGCAAAACCTTTGACTGTGTATGTATCTGCTTCCTCTTATTCCAAACAGAAGTATATTCTTTCCTTTTTTTTTTCTTTCTTTTTTCTATGCAACATCAATGGGGAGGAGGTTCATGCCCACACACTGTAGTCTGCAGAATGATTGTGAGGACAATATGCAATATGTCAACTTTCAAAGAAAAGAAGGGGGAAAAGAAAAAAAAAGTAATGTGGATTTAGAAAGGTTAATGTTTAATTGTTTGATCAATCTTATATACGTATATGTATTAATCTAAACTGATCTGATGATGAAAATATGTAATATACCCATTGTTAAATTTAAACAATAAAAAAATTGAAAAAAAAGTGAATCTTAATAGGACCTCAGCATTGTGCATGATAAGTGAATGTGTGAGTATTTCAGGGTTATACATTTTATCTCTAAAATGTGACTTTTTATCACAACAAAAATAAAATGCTGCTTCGTAAAAAAATGGAAATTGACAACAAAAGAAAAAACAAAAGCTATGTAAACACATCGAAATTAAATATTACCCACTTAAGCAGCCAATGAGTCACAGATAAAATTAAAGAAGAAATTATACAATATCTGCAATCAAATGAAAATTCAAATGTATCTTACCAGGATTTGTGGGGTGTAATGACAGGAGTCCTCAGAGGAAAATTTGTAGCAGTAAACTCTGAAGTTAAGAAAACAGAACAAGAACAAATAAATAACCTCGTGTTGTACCTCTAGATTCTATAAACAGAAGAGCACAAAGCCCAAGGTAAGGGGAGGAGGCTATAAAGATAAGAAAGAAATTAATACAATTGAGACAAAAAAGTGTGGGAAACATACGAAGAATAAGTCAATCAAAGAATTTGATCTTTAAAAGCTTAAATAAAATAGATAAACCCTTAGGTAACATCACAAAAAATGAGAAAAATAATATGACATTAGTGCAACAAGGAATCAAAAGAGTAAAATTACTACAGAGCCTATGGAAGTTTGATAGATCATCAATACCTAATTCAAAAACTCCTACTCTTAGGATGGAAAACAGAAGAAATGGGCAGATTCTTATATACATATGGTGTGCCAAAACTAAATCAAGAAGATATAAAAATTCTGAATAACTGAATACCAGTTAATGAAATTGACAGTGTAATCATAAACTTATGAACAAAGTGAAGCTTAGTACCAGAAGGATTGACAGCTGAATTCTATAGGAAATTTTAAAAAAGATTTAATGTCAATATACAAATTCTTCAATGAAATTGAAAATGAAGCAATTCTCCCCATACTTTTTCAGGGAGGCAAGTATACTAAAACCAGAGAAAGACCGAATCAACAAAGAGAACTATTGGCCAATTTCCCTAATGAACATGTTTTATGGTTTATGTTTAGTTGTCCCCCCAAAGCCTCATGCAATCGTGGGGCGTGGCTTCTATAGATTGAGACTTGATTCGTGATCCCTGGGATTGTGTTATAGTACTGATGGGATTATCGGTCTGAGTAAGGCTGAGACTATGGTTGTGGTCTAGGGCAGATATCCTACGGTAGAGAGCCTCAATGTAATATAAAGAGTGACAGAGAGACAGACTAGAGCTGGAGCTGTTACTCTGCTGCCCCGGCCTCTGACATGAACTGGATGCTCTCCGCTCTGCTCCACTCAACCTTGGGCTGGCCGAATATGGACTGAAACGTCCAGTAACTGTGAGCTAATAAACCTTTCCTTCATTCATTTTGAGTGTTGGGTATTTGTCCCAGCAACGAGCAAAAAGTAACTAAGACAACATGGAAACAGCACTGCTCAATAAAATGCTAGAAGGTAGAATGCAGAAAATTCTCAAGAATATTATACATTATGATCAAGTAGGATTCTTGTCAGGGATACAGGGATGGTTTGCAATATGCATGGCTATACGTGTAATAAATCTATTAGCAGAATCAAAAACACACAAAAAAAACACGATCATATAAATAGATGCAAAAAAACCTTTGAACAAAGTCCAAAACTCATGCATGATAAAAAAAAAAAAACCCTACACATAATTGCAATGCATTATCTTTACCTCAATTTGATAACAGTCATCTGTGACAAAACAAGATGCAATAATATTTGATGACTGATTGATTAACTGAATGATACAGTGTCTCACTACACAGTTCAGAGTCATAGTGATCCACCTGTCACAGCTTCCCTAGTGCTCGGATTTTAGGAATGCTCTGCCACACTGTGTTTCAGGGCTGGCACAACATGCCTAGTGTTCTGGGGCTGGCATAACCTAAAGTGCCAGTGGTAGAACTTAGGACCTTGAGTTTGACAGGCAGACATTTATGCCACTGAGCTGTCTCCCCAATCCTAATATCACCTTAAATGGATAAAATTTGTGAGATTTCACTAAAAAATCTGGTATGAGACAAAAATGTCCACTATCACCACTCCCATTTAATATAATTTTAGAAACATTAGCCAAAGCTATTAGACAAGGGAGCGTAATAAAATGAATTAGAATTTTTAAAGATGAAGTCAAATTATCCTTATTCACAAATGACATGATAATCTATATGGAGGCTCCACAAACCTCTACAAAGAGACACCTAGAATTTATAAACTAATTCATAGAAGAATATAAATTGAACACCCTTAAATCAACAGCATTCTTGTATATAAGCAATAAACTCACTGAGAAAGACGTTAGAGAAACAACACACTTTGCAATAGCATCTAAAAATGAAATACCCAGGAATTAACTTAACAAAGGAAGCACAAATCCATCCAGTGATTTTTTTAAAAAAGAATTTATTTTATTTTATTTTATTTTTTCTTTTTTCAGAACTTTTGTTTGTTTGTTTATTTTTATGGCGTTCTCAGCCTGCCCTGGGGGCAGGGCTGGCACAGCATGCGGTGCCAGTGATCGAATGGAGGTCCCTGCAGCCACCCAAGCTTTCCTAAACAGGCTCTTTAGACCACTGAGCCATCCTGCCGGGCCCATCCAGTGAAAATTATAATACTCTGAAAAAAGAGATCAAAGAGGATTTCAGAAAAAGAAAATCTATTCCTTTTTCATGGCTGTGAACTAAAATTGAGGCAGTTATACAGTTTTAATTCAATCCAGACCAAAATGCCAGTAGCAAACCTCACAGATCTAGAGAAATCATTCCTAAAATTCATTTGCAAACAGAAAAGTGCTAGAGTAGCTAAGGCAATCATGATCAACAAAGTCAAGGCAGGAGGCAACACAGTCCTGACCTGAAAATATACTGTAAAGATAGTATGATAAAATCAGCATGATACTGGCAAAAAACACAGACCTGAAGATCAATGGAATAGATTAGAAGATTCAGATACAGCTACATACACACTCAGCCATCTTATCTGTGAGAAAGGGGTCAAACATGTTGACTGGAGAAATGACAGCTTCTTTACAAGTTGTATTGGTCAAGATTTTACTTAGAGGAACAGAACAAATGTAATGATGGCATGGATATTAACATAAAATATACAATATATAAGGAATTATAAGATTGGCTTACAGTAGCCAGCCACAGAGTCAGATGAAGAAACTTGCAGAGGAGGTCTGCATGCTGTCCTGAAGAATTCAATCTTGAGGTCTGAACTTCACTGCATAGTTCCATGTAAATCTCTATACATTGGCTGATGGGTCTGCGATGGAAGACTGAAGTGTCTGTAACGGACTCTGAAGAGTCTGTGAGGGGTGCCAAAAGATCCAAGCTGGAGGCTGAAGAGTCTGTGCTGCAAGCCAGACAATGAAGTCCAGGCTGAATGTGAAGACTGAAGCTTCTCTGACGAAGTGAAGTCTTGACTCCTTTCTCAGCCCTTTAAAAAGTCTCTGTGCTCAGTCACTCTTACATGGACCCATTGTGCCCTAGGGTGGAACCAATCATACCCCAAGATGTGCCCTTGATCCTGCTCTAGGAAGGAGCCAATCATATCCTAGGCAGCTCTTGAACACGCTCCAGTGAGGAACCAATTGTACCCCAGGGTGGGGCTCCCAGCAACAGGGAACTGGGCCCCTGAGTCATCCAGCCAAGTTGACACAATGTATCAATCACTACACAAGTGGTGCTGGACAAACTGGCTTTCTACCATCCCAAAACTAAAAATAGATCTACAACTATCATCACACACTAAACTGAAGTCTAAATGGATTAAAGGTTTAAACATGAAAGCAGAAAAACTAAATCTATTGAACAAGAAGATTTCTTGAAAATATAGGCGTAGGCAAGAATTCATGAACAAAAACCAGTTGCATTGGAAATAGTTCAAAGAATCAATAACTGGCATCTCTTCCTTTGGAAAAGATTTTTGCACATAAAAAGAAATAACCAGGGCTTGGGGAGTTAGCTCAGGGCCACAAGCGCCTGCCTGGCAAGTACAAACTCCTGAGTTTGATCCCCAGTTCTGAAAAAAAAAAAAAATCACCAGCAACATAAAAGAAATCCCACGAATTGGGAAAAATATCGTAATCACTAGTCACTCGGACAAAAGCCTTCTATTTAGAACATATAAATAATTTTTTAATAAAATCCAATCCCTCAAAATTCAATGACCTAATCCATAAATTGGAATTTAAGATGCATCTACATTTCTCAGAGGAAGAAGGACAAATGACAAATACATGAAAAAGTGCTTAGTAGCACTGGTTATGTGTAAATTAAAAGAGCACTGAGATTCAGTCTCACCTCAGAAAGGATGGCTATCATCAAGAAGGCAACAAACATCAAATTATGTAGAGTCTGTGTGAAAACATAACCCATCTCCATTTCTGTTGGGAGTGTAGACTGGTACAACCACTGTGTAAAGCAGTGTGAATATTTCTCAAAAATCTAGGATTAGAGATACTTTTCAACCCATTTATCACCCTCCTGGGTATTCTCCTAAACGAACTGAACGCATTTTGCTGCAGTGGTACATGTTTTCCCACATTTACAACAGCACAAGTAGTCATAACTAAATCTTGAAAAAAAAAAACACAAGTACCTATCAAGAGAAGAATACATAAAAAAAGGTGCAGTAGTTTTTAAATAATGGAGAATTATTCAGCTATAAAGAAAGATAAACCTGACGGTTTTATTTGTTAAATGGATGCAACTAGAGGCTATCTTCAAGTGAAATAAGTGATACTTGTATGTGTAAATATCGTGTTGTCTTCCTCACATAAGAACTTAAGAGATAAAGTAAAACGTGAAAGGAGCAAGAAACACTGTAAATGGGAAAGAAAATACTCAAAAGTAATGAACAATTGGTATTCAGGAAAAGAAAGAAAGGAAAAAGATTGAAAGGAAAAATTTTATATCTGTATCTATATATCTACATTTACCTGTCTATCTATCTATATAGGATAGGAAAGATGATTGTACTGCTAATTTATATGAGTTTTTGAAGATAGCAGTTAATGATTAAAAGTTTTTTTCTGATCATGTTTATGTGGTAATAGCTGATAATCTGAGTAACTACACTGAAGACAGCCATATACAATATAACCACCATTGTTAAATACAGATCATCTTGTTTTTTTTTTTTTAAAGTTGTGTATCGTTTCTGATATGTTCACCATTATTTTCTATTCTCTTTCAAAGAAAAAAGGAAAAAATTCTAGAAATCAAGAAATAATTGTTTCATAAGTGGCTTAAAACGTTTTCTTGATCTAAGGCAAAGTTGATGCTTGATAGCTTAGAAATTGCAAAAAACATGGAAAACATAATCACTGAAGTCATTTTATAGTTTTAAAACTCTGTAACATCAAAACCCCATCTTTCCAAGTATTTATGAGGTATTATTTGTATGTAAGATAGCAAGGAAACTTAAAGTAGTGAATGAAAAAATATACTATACAGAACTTTCTGTAATGATAATGAAATAAAATGAATCCAACAGAAATGTAAAATTACGATGCAATGAGAAATGAAAAGACAAATGCAGTTAAGCAGCCTGTGGATCAAATCGCACCTAAAAATTATAAGTGCTCACACTAACAGATCTGTTTTTATGGAAAACAACTAATGCAAGTATGTGTGTACATATTCATTATTAAACAAGAGATGAGTTTTGAAATAAGTAATAAAATCGACAAACTAATAAAAATGATAAATGTGAAAGGACTGTATGGGTTGACATAAAAAACTTAAAAATCATAAGTAGTGCATCAATATTCAAATAAATCCAAAATGTTTCACCAAGTACATTTTAAAATGTTTTACACCTTTCATCTGATATCTCCAGCAAAGTTACTCTGCATGGAGTCCCACAATTACAGTGCCAATCTCTAGTGAATTTTTTAAGAGTTCAATAATGTTCGTTGATTAGCGAACTCCAGCAAGTGTACTTAAAGTACCTTTCCTTATTTGTCTTTGAAGAAAATAAAAATTGAAGAAAATATTTGCAATTATTTTACCAAGAGAGTAGTGAGTACACAGTATTTTACTCCCAAATGCTAAACAAAAAAGTACACTAGAAAGCTAAAATTATTGCCTTAAGTAATTAAAAAAAAGTCTTGATAAATATAATGCAAACACAGTTTTACATTAAATATCTTATATATCCTTACAATCTTGGAGTTATTTCAAAACTATACAGGTGGTTAAATATTGAGAAATATATTCTTAATAGATCTAAGAAACCCGGTCCTCTCTATTTTTCATAAATTCATACAAAACTTTTTGAAAAGTATTAATACTGCTTATATTTACATGCCCGAGGCTGATTTGAAGTCATGCACATTTCAAGAATGTGAATGGAGCATTAGAGTTATTATTAATGCAGATATAGCACATTTTGGTGACTATTATGAACAAGGATATGGGAGGAATTGCAGAAGACTGCAAATTCTTTTAGGCTGGAAAACTATATTCCAGGAAGTTATGTGGTAATCTAGAGGAAATCAGGGTTTGTAAAACTAAATCTTGTTTTCAGTTGGTGTTCTCAGGTTGAATCATTAGGCAGATATCTATATCCTAGAATTAATGAGGAATTTTATCTGGGGGAATGCAATTGTAAGGAGTGCCGTGGAGTTGGAGAGAGAAATTCTAGCATCTACTGCTTTGAGTTGAAAGACTACATCCTATAGAGTAATTATATATGTAAATTAAAATATGTATTTAAAAAACAAATTTTCTGATATGATAAATTTGAATACATTTTTCTTGGCTCTTCTAAATACTGTTTTCCTGTAATTATAAATGTCATTTGAAAGTGTAAAATATCAGTGCTGTTTTTACTACTTAGCATTTAAAGCACTGTTTATACCATTCAATCCAGCTATCACCCTTCCGGGAATTTTCCCAAAAGAACTGACAGCACAAGTAATCATAACTAAATCTTAGAAACAACACAAACATATTTTACAAACTTTAATTGGAATATTACTAGATATCAAGAAAGGTAATCTCTCAGGGATATGTGATAGGGAAGCTTTGGATGTTTAAGTGTTCTTGGCTTGTTTTGGAACAATCAATTTGTATTCAAATACCTCTGTCCACTGCAGAAAGGAGAGAGAACGACCTTTCAAAGTGACTCAGGTGTGCAAAGCAATTATCACTTCATAATTCTGGTTTAGGCAGACTAAGCTTTGACCCTAGATTACTCTTTCTCTCCCCTTCTTTCTACACAAGGATAATTTGTTTACACATATGCACTATAAATTCAGCCACAGGTAGCTTTAATTATATTGTTGGGATTAGCATGGACAAATATAATAAGAACAGCTATCATTTACGAAAGACCTTTTATTCTTAAGAAATACTAGAGGTATACTTTGTAGTGTAACAGGAGCAATCCCATGAGATATTGACATAATATCATGTTACTAGAGGAAATAAGTATTAGAATTAGTAAGTAAAATATAAAGGCATATATTTACACCTAGGGCTTAACTAATTTCTTTTAAATGAGTATGTGAAATAAATGAATGGTTAGTACCAGTGCCAGATTTTAAATTTAGAGTTTTGTGAGTGTAAATTGTGGTGTTTTTTTTTTTTTTTTTCCCCTTGGCAGTGTGGATATTCACCTCATTGGTTCTATTGGTCATTTGCTTGCCTTTGGTCACTATTAGAAAAAAGGTCCCGCCCAGTGTATTATGGGCAAATACTCCAAAGGTGGCAGTCTTCCATATTAGTGCTCATCTAGAAACTTACTACTTCCCTATCATGATACATGGTCTAATTTTAACTCCTTCAGTGTTGGGAGACCTTTATCACCATTATGACCAAGTAGAAGTGTTGCTATGTGACTTTTGAGATTAAATTATGAAACACTTTTAGTTTGGCCTCAGTTGACTACAACATTCCTCACAGCCCTGCACTGGCATTTCAGCCACAATGGTGTTAGGACTTTTCAAATAGCCCATACCAAATAGCAGCCTCGAAATCCAACAGACTCTGAATGCCTCATGATCAAAAAGGGTGGAACATTTTCAAGACTAGGTTAAGAGCTTTCCACAAGTTCCATTTCCAATTTTTCTGTTCTCACTTTCTTCTACCTTAGGCAGAGACTATTATAGTCTCTGAATTTTACTCACTTATTTTGATAGAATAATTTCAAAATAGTATCTTTTGATCTGGGCATTGGTCAAGTCTTCGCCCACACCTATCTCCAAGGTGTTAACATGTCCATTTTGGCAGTAGGATAGTAAGAAATTTGATGCACACAAGAACTTGAGAAACCGTTGTAGGCTGTCTGTCAGTTGTACTCTCTTGCCACTGGGGATGTCTCCCTGAGCCAGCCTAGACTCACTTCAGGAGGATGAGCCTCTACTCAGCTGTAACAGATTTTCTAAAATTGAGGTGCCACTGAGAACTCATGCATTTAATGAAGGAATCTTAGAACAGCCAGATCCAGTTAAGACTGCTCTCTTTCATGATATATATAAATATTGCTTGTCTTTAGCCATTGACTTTTGGGATTGTTTAATATACAACAGCAGATAATTCACATTATCTAAAGAGTTATTTTTTTGGGCAGACAGGGTACCGGTAATAGTAATGAGTTACTTTTAACAATCTATATGTTTGCTTCTTTCCACATTTGGAGAAAATTTGGGATAATGACTAACTTTAAGAAGAAATTCAGGTTAAATAAAATATAGGTCAAAAATCATTTAAATTCTTCAATAACATCATCTTCATTTATGAAAAAAAAGGAGAAACAGTACTTAGGAATTAGATGAAAATAGAGATGATATTTCATATCCTTAATATTTTCAGTTTTATTTTACATTACAAAACCTTGAAAGGGAATGGGTGAAATTCTGACCTGAGATAGTTTACTTAGGCACATCCAGGTCTTAAATGACATACAGCTATACAACAAAAAGGCACAAAGTGGTGGGGACTTTTTGATTAGATGAAATTTGGCAAACACTTTTATAATAGAACTTTGAAAAGTATGGGGTCAAAAAATTCCTTGAGTTCACTTAGTCAACCATAGAGAGCTAGCATAAGAAACTAGGACAGTCAAACATATCTTGTGGTTTGGTGAAGGAGTCTATTTTCACTGTCACATTTTCTTTACTCTTCAGAGAAAGATATTTATATATGTACGGTTAGCACAATCTGAATAAAGTAATCTTCCAGCAAATTACATTTCCTAGCATTTCATTTCCCAGTAGTAATGTCAAAAAATCTAAACGAAAACATTCTGTATAGCTGCCTCCTGCTTTAGTGCTGGGCAAGTTTCCATGGGAGGCATTCTTACTGGCCAACAGTAAGTGCTTTAGGTGCTGCTCAATTGTACTATACAGTCACAGGACAATTTAGAGGAGAAGGTAAAAGCCAGTCACTTAGTGCTCCTCCGAGTGACCTTTTCACTCTCAACTCTTTGTAAAGCTCTCTGTCATTGTGAGTTTGGACGCATACTTCAAGGAGCTTGTGCAGTCCCCTCCAGGTGTGTTTCTGCTTTGAAAGGACCCCCATGGGGAATGGATTAGTGCTGAAACATTTGTGGGAAATCAAAATCCAGGACGCTCTCCTGAGTCGGTGGAAGTCAGAGAGGCTAAGGGTGGCAGCCAGCAGCTCCATGCTAATATGAATGCTGAACATTCAGGTGCTTACTTTGATCTCCGAAGTCCAGCAAGAACCTCTCCTCTCTCTTCAGGAAGGACATGGGGTCTTCAAAAAGTTAGGCCTCTTCTGAGCCCTTAGTTCATAATGTACTTAACTGGACATTATGCTTTGTTATTATATGAATGTCTGCAGCAGAATGAAGGCTCCACTTTAACCCAAATTCCAGTGTTACGTGGAAATATCACAGTATCCTCTGAGAGTGGCTAGAAAGTGTGCTCTGACCACAGTGAATGTTTAATAGTTGCTATTTAAATTAACTAAGTGACTTGTATTGTTGCATTTCAAGGGTGAACTGGTGGGTTAATACTTTTAAGAATGAGACGTTGCTGAAGAGACATCTCTGTTCACTTCAGCAAATGGAACTGAACATTTTCTGTGCCTCAGCCCAGCCCAGGGCAAGTCAGTGAGAACGATGGGACTTTGAATGCACCTCCTTAGTTGTACCCTGTGAACAACCACTATGAAGGCAACATTATGTATTGCATTAATTATTGTGCCTGTCCTACTAATGTGTTTTGAAACTGTCTCACTATTATTTTTATTAAAAGTAATAAATAAACTATTAAAAATTTAAAAAATCAACTGATATATGTCCAATAAAAAAGAAATCAGGAGGATCACTATGAGTCTGAGCTATATGGTAAGACTTCATAAAAAAGAAATAATAATAATAATAACAATAATAATAATAATAATAATAGTAAAAATGACAATCTACTTTTAAACATTCTTTGGTTCTCATTTCTTTGATTTTTGTATTTGACCATTTTTCTTTTCTGGTCTCTATTGTAACTAGTCATTGCTTTGAAGTCCTTTTATCTCACTGAATGAGAAGATGTTTATTCATTGGGAGCTATATATAAATTTCTTAGTTCTTGTGTTACCGTAAAGTGTTCAGATTCTATTTCGGTGAAAGTATGACCAGAATCTGAGATTTCTTAAAATAGGTTTTGTACTAGACTTTATTTTTCAGAAGAATGACACGTGCACAGCATGTCAGGAGAGACAGTCTTCTCACACTGCCTCCACACATGGGTGGTCTTTGCTATTTTCAGCAGTGTTTCAGTGTTTGTTTCCTGTTTGGCATAGCTTTCATACACTATCTAGCATACTATATTTTGAGAAGTTCTATTCATTTCTAAATGAATCTAGTATTGTCATTAGATGTATTAAAATTATAGAAAAGTACCTTAAAATTCTCATTGCAAGAGAGCCTGACTTTTTCAAAGTCATCTTACATTTTTAACAGGTTTTATTTAAATATATTTCGCTATTATTCTTGAGTGTAAAAAGACTCATGACTACTTTATCTTTATTAGAGATTGTACCTTTCATGATTATAAAATATTCCTTGTCCTTTTAAAATAGTTTTCACCTCAGAAACTATTTTCAGTGTTATAGCTTCTGCCATACCTGTTTTCTTTTCTTCTTACTTTTGAGTTTTTATTAGTATGCAAGTCTTTATTTAACTGTCTGTTCAGTTCAATCTTAATGTACCAGTTTGGTTCTAATGGATCTGATATAATAATTATACTAGTGGATATTAATTGACAGAATCAGTGAATTTGAGGTATTTAAACAGTAGGGTTTCACATTTATTTTTAACAACTGATAGATGGATTTCATTTGTATTATTTTTTTTTAATTTGATGTCCTTTGTGGCATTCTATTTCTTCTTATTCTAATACTGGTTTTCCAATATTAATATGCAATGTATTAATTATTTTAACTCTCCTACTAACCTGTTTTGAAACTCTCATTGTTATTTCTTTTTCATTAGAATTAATAAAATAAAATTTTAGAAATGCTAAAAAAATACTGGTTTGCTGCAAATGTGCTTTCTTCAAGCTTCTATGATACATCTGTTATACATTTTATGAAATATCGTGTATTTGAAATCAAATAATGGACCTCGGACCTACCTGCCTAAGATCCTGATCCAGCAATGCAGCGGCCGGCTGGTCTCCCCCTCAGACTCCATCCACCATCCTGACCGGGCCACACAGCGGCCTCAGACCACATCCATTCCCTTACTCATCAACAGCCCGAGCTCCAGTTCCACACACTTTCCTGACCGGGCCTCATGACAACCAGGTAAGAACTTTCTCAGCCTGTATTCATTCTGAACCCTGACTCCACCCAATGGCCCCACAGGACCACCAACTTTCTCCCACCGTCCCAACCCATGGAGCCTCCTGGCAGCCAGCTCCGACTTGCAGCCAGGAACATCTGATGGGAAAAAAGCATGGTGGATCCAGATTTAAGGCATTACCTGTGTAAGTCTGTCAAAGTGCAGAGGTCACTGCTATAAAAAATGATAAAGACAAGGAGCAAAAGCCAATCTCAGGTCCTGAGTCCACCCAAAAGAAATACAGCAGACACTAACATGGGAGAAAATGAGAATCATGCAGATCAAATCTCTGAATCGGTAGCATCTGAGGTAGATAGATAAGTGCAGAAATGTATAGAACAAATCAGATCAGAGATAACATCTGAAGCAAAAAAAGAAATTCATGAATTAATAGACTCTAGTGGAAAAATAACTACACAAACGTATAGAGGAAGCCAGGGAAGAAATAACCTCCAGAGTAAAATCAAATAATGAATGGGCAATGACCTTTGCCCTTATCAAAGATGTATTTGGGCTTTTTGCAGTTAAATATCCTTTTCTGACTTTCCATCCACCAAATGCATACAGGAAGAGATTTTTTTTATTATTATTTGGTTTCAAATTCAGCCATCTTTATTTTTTGTTCATCACAATATTCCTTTGGCATAAAATCTATTCTTGTGTGAGAAATGTAATATCCCCCCTATTAATTAAATGTGCACATTAGAATTTTATTCATTTTTTTTACCTCAATTTTCTTCATTTCCTCTCAGACCCCATTAGCAAGAAATGTGTTGCAAAAACAAAATAAAACAAAAACAAACAACAAAAAAATCTCGTAAGTTTCCTAGGCTCAGGTCTTCCACTTCAGTTTTGGGTCCTCTAGCCAGGCTGAATCACCTTCCTTGCTGTGGTGTAATGTACACAAAGGTACTGTGACATAGCAGACCAGAGCTGGAACTCCAGGATTAAAGCATGTGAGTTCCCACAGAGAAAGTGGTTAGCATGGCACATTCAGATTCTCAGAGGGGTCTACTGTTATATACTTCTGTGGTAGCATTTTTAAATTGACACAATCTATGTATCTCGCAAATAACGCATCTGTAATGCCCAAGTAAAGTGTTTTTATTATGTTAATTGTATTTACAAACAGTACCAAAATCAAAATCAAAATTCAGTGCCTTTTATCCTTTTATACAATCTCCCAACCCAGAACCACATCTAATTTTATCTTCATGGATGTGTTTTGTCTGAACACTGCTTATTGTTCTTTTAGTATAAATGCAATCAAGTTATAAGTAGTCTTTTGTGATTGATGCACTTCTCTTAAGCCTGCTTTTTTCACATTTTATATACTTATCAATCAATTGTTCATTTCCGTTTATTGGTGAAAAATTTCCCACCGTCTGGATATGGAACATAGTGTGTTCCCATTTGTCAGGTGATGGACATTGCTGTACTGTTTTTATATCTAGGGTGTTATGGGAAATGCTACTAGCAAGTTCATGCATGAGTTTCCATTGAACTTGTTTTCTTTTCTTTCATGAGGGTCTGAGGAATTTGTGAAAAGTTTTCCCAATTTTTTGTGTGGTTTTTTACTGTAGAAGCAGCACTTGATGTTTGCAATTTCTCCTCTATTTCATTAGTTTTTGTTACTGGGATTTTACTTATAATGTATCCAATTTGTTATCAGTTTTATGTATCAGGGCATCTAGAGATGAAGGGAGGGCAGAGGCAGACAGAAGGAGAGAGGAGCCAAAGCAACTATTGTGTGTTATGTACACAGACCAATAATGAATAAGATTACTATGTACTGCAAAATGGTAGTAATACAGATTTTAAAAGTGAATTAATAAAACAAAAGTTTATTCTTATTCAGATACAGTGATGCCTACAGCAAATGACTATGCCTTGATATGTCTCACCAACTCTACTATTACTTGGGCCACATGAGTTGCCAGAAAGAGGGAAAACACTGAGTACTCTCCAATTTGCAAGTAGAGCCACTGGCTGCATAGCTACTGACACATCTGCATGAGTGTCTATTGAAAGTTTAAAAGACTATTTGAGACCATACTCAATAGCCATGGAATGTTTAAAAAGGGGGATTAATTCCCATGTTTAAGAGATCTCTACTAATGGGCCTACAAATATTCCTGAATAGATTTTAAAATTATAAACTTTAAAAGCATATTGCAACCCATATCCTTCTGCTAATATCTCAATAGTTGTTCAAAATACAAGATATCAAATCAATACCGTTTACTTGGTGGAAATCATTTTGACTATATTCACAATGTTTCTGCTGACGTGATAATTGGACTTACTCATGTTTCATAGTTGCTTTGGTTTGTTTCCTCCAGATTTAAGTTATCATACATACGCAAGATAAAAATTTCTGGTGTCTATTAAGGGCCTTTACAGAGAACCTCTGAAGAATATGTCTGACTGCTGGTCAACAACTATGACTCTTTTCAGCCTGAAGAAGCAAGAGAATTCATCTCTCATGGTTCCCTCACAGCAGTTTGGGATACTTCTTTAGAGGGGGGGAATGTTGTAGGCACCAGAATTAGTTAAAAATATTATAGGCAGTCAGACAAGATCAGGCCATCAAGGAGACAAGATGGAAGACAAGGTCCCTTTGCAATTTGGAAGAGATAGATACACCCTTATGGGACAGACCTCAAAACAAAAGAAGAAGCAAATAGAGCGACATATTTCCCTAGGGATAGATATCAGGGATTGATATTCACCATAACTATCAGCAACCTTGAAAGAGCCCAAATGAGTTATTAGACTAACCCCCCAACAGGAAGGTACCCTGTCCCATATTTGTACCCACTTGCTATGTGAGTCACATTCCTATTTGGTACACAGTGTAACCAAATTTACCTAAGCAGTGGTGCTTCTAATCTCGTTGGTTGACAACAGTTTTGTCCCACCTCAATCCCACCTAACTGAGTTCCAATGTTGTCCACCGCCTTAGACCCAACTCACCACATGGTTTTCCTCTATAAAAGTCCCTGGAAGAAACAGTTTCCTGGGAACAACCCGCTTGAACCTCCTTTCTGTCTCTGTCTTGGACAGAAGCTTTCTTTCCCTCAATAAATATATTCTATTCATTAAAAAAGAAATGATTGTATCTTAATAGCGTGTTAGTCACCCTAAGAGGATGAAGTACAGGCCATGTAGAGGTATGTGAGAAGCACCAGGTGAGGCTGACGTCACAAAGAGAATTGAAACAAAGCTGTGTTTAGAGTTTCTTTTTTTTTTGCATCTTTTTTCTTATTTCAATTTTTTTATTGTTTAAATTTAACAATGGTTATATTACATATTTTCATCATTAGATCAGTTTAGATTAATACATATAGGTATATAAGATTGATCAAACAATTAAACATTAACCTTTCTAAATCCACATTACTTTCTTTTTTCTTTGCCCCTTCTTTTCTTTGAAAGTTGACATATTGCATATTGTCCTCACAATCATTCTATAGAGTGCAGTGTGTGGGCATGACCCACCTCCCAATTGATGTTGCATAGAAAAAAGAAAGAAAGAAAGAAAAAAAAAGGAAAGAATATACTTCTCCTTGGACTAAGAGGAAGCAGATACATATACAGTCAAAGGTTTTGCAATTGCAGTGTGCCACCAGTGAAGCTTGTGATGTTGGAGGCTATTGAATCTAAGCCTCCTAAAGTTCATCTCAGCAATCTAGCTCTGTGTTCCATGCATTGTAATTAAGGATTTTTTTTTTCATCCTGGGTGGTCAAGGGCAAGTCGAAGAAAGAAAGACCTGTATAACAAAACATTTTTCTTCTTCTTTTTTTTTTTTTTTTTTTTTTGTATCTTCCAGGGTCAACTCCCCTCAGGATTAAATTTGAGACCATAGACAGTACTTTGTAGAACTGTTGTTAGTGTCAGCCTTCGGGACGAGTCACGGCCAATGCTTGGCCATTTTGCTTTCTGTGAAAGCCTGAGAGAATGTTTTTCTCTGGGTGACTCTCCTTAGACGCACTGCAGTTCATTCATCCCTTTCCTCTGAGGTCCCATAATCTCCTT
>PVJA010042279.1:0-17410 GCA_004027025.1 Myocastor coypus | reverse complement strand
GAAATTCAAGGAAATACAAAATTGTAGCCTGTCAAGAATATGGTTTTTGGCCCAGTCTCTTATTTTCAAGTACTACTCTTGAGAGAATGACAGTAACTGAGTTTACACCAGGAGCAGTACATATCAAAAAGACAAGAGTGACATGTATTCCAAACATAATTTTAGCGTTACATTGTGCTATAATCAATATGCTGAACCCTTTGAAGGTTCTTGAGACCAATATCTGATTCATCCTGTGTACATAAGTGTATGGTTTTGCTATTGGTGTTTTCTGCTTTGTCTGCTTCCAGTCACTTCGTTGTTTAATCCATAACACATCGAGGTGTGTTATGCCCTTAAGTTCTTGTTTTCTTCTTTAAAGTTCTTATATTAGGGAGACTATACGATATTTACACATTTAGGTCTGGTTTATTTCACTAATGAAATAAATTTCACTAATGAGTATATGTTCAATATACATCCATTTATATATGTAGTCTTCAAACTTATCATTCTTTATGGATGAGTAGTATTCCATTGTATAAAAATACCACATTTTTTTTAACCATTCTACAAATGATGAACATTTTGGTTGTTTCCAAGATTTGGCTATTACAAATTGGGCTGCTATAAACATAGGTGCACAGCCTCAGTGACCCCTACTCCTACTGAACATCCAGTTTAGCATGTACTTTCAGGACAATTTTAAATTCTTTCTAGTTCCAAATGTATGTTTGCTTTATTTGCAAGGTATTTTTTCATTTATTCATTTTTCATTCCCATTTCGACTTGACATAAATTGTTGAGATAAATATGTTGAGATAAATATGACCATATTTTTAAAATGTAAAATGCTACTGGTATCTGCATCTCTCCCACCTAGAGAATACTACAACTGTATGTAAACTTATCAAAATATTCTTTCCAAATGTTTTGTGGAGGTAACATGCTATTTGGAAATATTTATTCTGTGTAATACTTCATGATTCCTATGCCACTGAGTCCATGTTTTTCAACATGCATCGTGATATATAAGTGATTATTCAGAGCAACTGTGTTATTTACATAGCCCTCCCTGCAGACGAATGGTTTATGTACTGTTTTTTTTTTTAATCCTACTTAATCTGACAACATGCTTTTTCTCGTATATACAAACCTTTTGGACTTCTTCTATGACCTTATATGAGCTATATTTATTTCTATTTCTTTGGTCCTAACCTTTCATTGTTTCTCTAAAATGTCTTTCTATTTGTCTTTCTCTGTCAGTGACCTTTAGTTTCTCTGAGAAACATCATATCTGATTTGGTCTATATTGTCCACTGCTTTCAGTGAGTGGTCTTGGCAGACTTCATTAGAACCACAAGAGTCTAAATCAGGCATAGTGAAAATTTCAGTGAATAATGGAACCACATTAAATACTGGAATCCTCAGTATTTGCTTAGAGGGTCGTTGTAGAGGTGAAGGTCAGTTCGGTAGCGGTGGTTTTCACCCACTGAAGGGCAACATTCCTCTGTGAGTACAGAGTTCAGCCCTCTAACCCAAGGAATATAGACGACTACATTAGTATAAGTTTTAATGGCTGGAAACAAAAGGCTATGATACTGCATTTTTTTTACTTTGAAAAATTAAGGCCCAAAACATGGAAACAAGCCTCAATAGCCCAAAATGTTGGAAGCACAAACTGTTGTCACAGGTATGGCCTTTCTCAAGCATCAGAGCAGTTCGGAGACTTTTCCCAGTTCTCATATGATATGCTCCCTTCTTTAGCTTACCTTTGTACTTTCGCAGTACTAACTTGGCTTTCTTCTGAACATTTTCCTTCTCACAGCTCAAGAATTTGCATTGTAAAAACATTGCGTGGAAAATTGTAAAAAGGCATGCTCGGGAAGCGATTAGGGAATTGCAGCCCCACACTCCTGAATGGAGAAGAGCGAAATGAATTAGGTCTCCTTTGCTTTTGTTCTTCCTCCCACGGGAGTGCACATTTGCAAGGAGTCACCTTGGATGCAGAAAGAAATTATTCTCAAGCTCTAAACCTGCTTAGAATTCTTGGTCTTCAGGATTTTAGAAATATTGATTTGTTTGCAAATTATCTATTATCATTGTACCAGCACAATGTGCTTAAGCAAAAATAAGTCAGGCCTTACAAAATACCTGTGTGATAAGAAAAAGTGCTGTCCCTTTTTTTTCTATTACACAAAATTGTTTGCATATTAATTATAATTTTGATTACCTTCTTCCTTATAATATAGTTCTTTAAGACACACACATCCAACTGTACTCTGATATTCATTGAGAGAAAAAAAAAACAATGCTTATGCTTTCATGTATTCCTCATAAAGTCTTAAAGTATTAGATGTGCACTGAAATATATGCTCAATTAAATTTAAATAATTGTTCCTCAGGCCAACAAGATAGCTCAGCAGTTTAATGCACCTCCTTAGGCAAGCACAGGCAAGGGCACAGACACTGGAACCGGCACCACATGTTGTGCCAGGCCTACTCCTGTGGTGGCCTGAGCCTCTCACAAGAAAAAAGAAATTAAAAATAACTAATTGTTCCTCACAACACTGTCATGTATTTTCATTCACGACAGAATAATATTTTCATTCTTACATTTATCTAGTTTATTTTCTCCTATATAATGAAGGAGGACATTGATTAGGGCAAAATTTAGCTGAGAAAGTAATCTGTTGGTACTATTTTTAAATGTGAATACTTTGAAATGACTTAGGCTAGGAATATATGAGATCGCTATTCCAAAAGAATGTGACAATCAGACCTTATTTTTCAAGTATATCTACTCAAAGGATGGCACAGATATGAATAATGAAACAATAAAATCTTGGAGATTATGACTCAGATTTTTGCATACTCAGCTAACATGCTGATATTGCATAAAAAGGATTTGTGGAGAAGCAGCATTGAAGATCATGCTGCTTTTAGTTATGAGAAAAGCCATTTTTTTCATTTTTTAAAGTTTCATTTGTATGTTACATAGTGGTTACATTTATCTTTGGTGTCTCATGCATACACATTGTTCATGGCAATGATTTTAATTTCTTTTCTCTTTCCCCAAAGCCCCTTCACATGTTTACAGAATCTGTCTCCCCATTTCTTATAATGTTTCCTTTATTTTTCACCCTTTTTAGCTATCTGCATTATCAGTCTCTTAACTTAGAGAAATAATGTAGTATTCAACATTGTATGATACACTAATTTCTCAGTGTGATGATCTAAAGGTTCATTAATTTAAAAAAAATGATTCAACTAGAGTGGTAACTCGGTTCATGAATTTGATTCTTTGTATGACTTGGGTTGCAAAGCTGAATCCTACAAGAAGCAAATTGAATTTTCCTATAAATGTGGGAAAAACTGGCTTTTTACATCCTAAGGGAGTAAAACTAGACTATTAGGATCAGGGAAATAGCTCAGAGGCACAAGTGCCTGCCTGGCAAGTAAAAGATCCTGAGTTTGATGATTCCTGATTACACACACACACACACAGTACTAGACTCAGATCTCTCACTGCTTATTAAACTAAAATCAAAATGGATCAAATATCTAAGTATTAAAACTGAAGCACTAAACTGGATTGAAGGAATAATAGAACTGTTGAAAGCATAAGTATTGGAAAACATAGCTTGAATAATACACAGGTGGCAAAATCCCACAAAAAACAATAACTTGCATATCATTTCATTAAAAAGCTTTTTCACAACAACAACAATCATCAACAAAGTCCATAAGCAACCCACAGAATGGGAAAATAAATTTCAGCGCGTTGTTATTCTAAGGATTTATATCTAGAACATATGAAAAAATGAAAAATATACTCTCACGTATAGTTAAAGGCTCAATCCATATATGAGTAATAGAACGAATATAGAATTCTCAGATGAAGTCCAATTGGCAAAAAAAATATTAAAAATGTTCAACATCAAGCCGGGCGTGGTGGCTCACGCCTGTAATCCCAGCACTCAGGAGGCTGAGGCAGGAGGACTGGTGTGAGTTCGAGACCAGCCTGGGCTACAAAAGTGAGCTCAAGGCCAGCCTCAACTGCATAGTGAGACCCTGTCTCAAAAAGACAAAAAATGTTCAACATCACTTATCATTCATTCATGAGATCCAAAGTTATTCAAGACTGAGATTCCAATTCATTCAGAAAAACATAGTCATGATCAAGAAATCAACAAATAGCAAATGCTGAATGGACTTTGAGTAAAAGTAAACCCTTCTGGTGTGGGTATAGACTGGTACAACCACTATGGAAATCAGCATAGAGAGTCTAAAAAAATACACAAAAATCTAGGAGTAGAGATTCCATGTGATCCATCTATTCCTCTTCTTGATATCTTCCTGAAAGAAAAGCATCAGGGGCTGGGGAAATAGCTCCGTGGCACAAGTGCCTGCCTGGAAAGTTCAAGGTTGTGAGTTTAAACCTCAGTCCCACAAAAAAGAGTAAGAATTAAAAGCATCATACAACAATATGTGCAACAATATTTTTAGCAGCAAAATTTGCAATAGCTAAATCTTGGAAACAGCCCAAAGGCCCATCCACCGATGCATAGATAAAAAATATATATATACCAAGTTTTTCTTACACTGTCATACTAGTCATCTATAAAGAATGATGAAGTTGAGACATTAGTAGCTAAATAGGTAGATCTTGAGAACATGTTCTTAAGTGAAATACATTGGACACACATGTGCAAATATTGCATTGAGTATAGTGTGAGAAATAAAATTGAAAGAATTTACTGAAAAGGAAAGGGCAACTTGGAGGGAAGAAAATAAAAAATCAGTAAAAATGAATAAAATTAAAACAGGTTTGTGAAGAAGAGAAGGAGTGATAGAACGGAAAAGAAGTAGAATGGAACCAAAAGAGGAACTGAGACATGTCACTTTTAGGTGCAAGAACTCTACGATGACTGCTGTCATTATGTATAAATTGTACCAATAAATTGAAAAACTATCTTCATAAGGTCAACATTGAACTTAGCCACTACATTTGATTTCGTGGCTTAGTTCTTCTTGAAGTTATTTGGGTCCTGAATTATGGAAATACTTAAGTTCTTGAACTGAGGTATCATTACATATCCTTACAGTACAATGAAATTCTTTTTCTTTTTTTCTTGTATTTTGAGCAAGAGTCTACAGGGTGTTCAGGATCTCAGTACTAGATCAGAGGGGCCCGGCAGTATGGCTCAGTGGTCTAAAGCGCCTGCTTAGGAAAGCTTAGGTGGCTACAGGGACCATGGTTCCATCTCTGGCACCACATGCTGCGCCAGCCCTGCCCTCAGGGCTGGCTGAGCCGGCCATAAAAATAAATAAATAAACAAAAGTTTAAAAAAAAATACTAGATCAGACTCATAGTGACCTGCCTATTTACAGCTTCCCAAGAGCTGGAATTAGAGGCACGTGTGAGCAAGCCCAGTCTCAATTGCTGTCTCTGCGTACCCAAGAGGCAGGACCAGCACAGCAGGTCCAGGGATGGAATGTCCAGCTCTTGCCTCTGCTTGCAGGTGCTTTAATCTGCAGAGCTAATTGGCTGTTCCTTATAGTGAAATTCAAAGTAAGTGTTGGGGCAGTATAGATAACTCAGTAGAATAAGTGCTTGCCTGGGAAGTTCAGGGTCCTGAGCTTGGTCCCTAGTACCACAAAAGAAAAGAAAAGAAAAGAAAAGGAAAGGAAAGGAAAGGAAAGGAAAGGAAAGGAAAGGGAAAAAAGAAAAGAAAAGAAAAAAAAGAAAAGAGAAAAGAAAAGGAAAGGAAACAAAACATAAAACAAAAGGAACCAAGAAATCTAAGTAAGTGTTCTTGGACCAGTGAGATTGTTCAGAAGTCTAAAGTCCCTCTTTAGCAAAGCTTAGGCAACTGCAGGGACTAGGGTTTGATCTCCAGCACCACACGCTGTGCCAGCCGCACCCCCAAGGCAAGCTAAGCCAGCCATAATATATTTTTAAAAAGTAAGTGTTCTTGATAATATTGAATTAAAAATAATGTAATATATATAAATCATCTTAAATTGACTCTTCAATTAATATACATTAAAGAAAATTGACTCTTAGGATTTGCTTTACAAAGAGACTCTTCGAGAATCTGGTTGTGGGTTTTTATACAAATGTATTCACTGAGAAACTCAGGAAGATGTTTTATTTGAATTGTACATGATATTATATCACTTGATGTACTCATAAGTGCACATATGTAAATAGAACAGTATTAATTACTTTTTGCTTAAAATCAATGCTGACTCATGGGCTGAGCATGGTGGTACATGGCTCTAATCACAGCACATGGGAGTCTTAGGAAGGAAGATCACTGTGAGTTTAACATCAGCTTAGGATGAAAAGTGAGCTCAAGGCCAGCCAGATCTACATAGTGACACCTTGTCTCAGAAATACAATAAATAAATAAATCCTAGAAAAAACAAGACCTTATAGCCTATTAGAATTCTGTCCAGTTAACCGAGGGTAGTAAATTTTCAGCCTTCAAATTACAGGAATTTGGAATTTTGACTCCACCTTACTAAATAGTACCTTACTTATCATTCTCAAATATATACACCTAAGGATTCACAAAAATGAATAATTAAGTAAAAAATTATTCATTTTATCTTGAGGTATAATTCGGTTAGATTTACTGTCTTGTCTATTAGGTAGACAATAGCATTTTAGAGAACTAAAATACAAAGGGTATAAAGAACTATAAACAATCTCCCCCAAAATAAAAGGCTCAAATGAAAATAGTCAATTGAAATGAATACACACTTCCCAGAAGAAGAAATTCAAATGGCCAGTAAATACAAGAAAAAAAAATGTTCAGCATCTTTGACCACTAGAGAAATTTAAATCAAAGCAGTAAAATTGCACCTTAATCCAATAATAATGCTTATTGTCAAGGACTGAAAAAACATCCAATGCTGGTAAGGTTGTGAGGAAAAATTACTCTTTTACATTGTTGATGAGAACGTGAACTAATACAATTAATATGGAAATCAGTACAGAAAATCCTCAGAACATGAAAAACAAAAATTTAACTTGACTTGAGTATAAGTCATTGGAAATCTTCTTGAAAGATATAAAGTCATATTGTAATGGTATATGCATGCCCATTTTTAAAATGTATCTAGCACAGGGTCTGCACAGTGTCACTATGTAGATTGGGCCCCTAGTGATTTTCCTGTTTTCAGCCTCCCAAGTTCTGGGATCACAAGCATATACCACCATGCCCAGTTTCAGTTGCCACCTCAGCGTGCACCAGGGGTGTGATCAGCATGGCACATCTGGCATTGCAGCTCAGCTGTTGCACTCTCACTATGCAGATGCTTTAGTCCTCTGAGCTATATGGCAGGTCCATGCATACACATATTTAAAACAGCACAACTAATGCTATCCAAATCATGGAAACCCTATGCCCTTTAATATGTGAATGGACAAAAAAATACAATATTTAGATAATTGAGTACTACTACTGAGCCATCAAGAAAGATGTAGAGTGGTAACACATCTAAAACTGTAATTCATGTATTGCATTAACTTATAAAGAAGAAAAAGAGGCCGGGCGTGGTGGCGCACGCCTGTAATCCCAGCACTCCGGAGGCTGAGGCAGGAGGATCGCTGTGAGTTCGAGACCAGCCTGGGCTACAAAAGTGAGCTCAAGGCCAGCCTGAGCTGCATAGGGAGACCCTGCCTCAAAAAGACAAAAAAAAAAAAAGACATAAACATTTTTGCATCGGAGAATGATTATAGGATGTATTTAAAATTGCACCTATGGTCAGGAATTCCAAGTATGGTTTTAGTATTACACATTGCTATCCTCAGTGTTGAAAACTGTTAGAGATTCTTAGGATCATTATCTAATTTATCCTGTGTATATAAGTGCATGGTTTTGCCTCTACCATGTTTTCTAACTTTTCTCCTTTCTGTCTCTTTATTGTTACACTATGCATACAACTACTTTCTCTTAGCTTAATGAGAAGAAATATTTGTACCAATAGTGTTTAGAAAAGTTATCATGTCTGCATCCTGTACTGTGAACAACTAGTATAAAAACAACAATATGCATTATATTAATTATTGTGGCAGTCCTACTAATGTGTTTTGAAACTGTCTCATTGTTGTTTATTAAAAGTAATAAAATGGGGGCTGGGGAGGTAGCTCCGAGGCACAAGTGCCTGCTTGGCAAGTGCAAGGACGTGAGTTTAAACCCTGGTCCCACAAAAAAAAAAATTAAAAAAGTAATAAAATTATTAAAAAATAAAACAAAATCTTACCCCTGGAAAATTTTGAGTATAAATGCAACCTGAATTGAATTAATTTTGACCTAATCCAGGGATGGAGTTGCAGATGACATGTGATGCCACATATTATCTTAGAACCTCCTCAGTGTAAACCTGAATTGTCTCTGAAGGATAAATTTCGGAATAATATTAACCAAGCTTGTACCTCCTTTACTCTTTTGTGTAAAGCAACATTAAAAATATCCCTGCTTTCTACACTCAAAATAGAACATAATAATCAACTGAAACTTGACTCACTGAAATACTGGATAATCATTTGCATTATATTTAGTGCTGAGAAATAATATAAAGCTAGAAAATTCAACACATCTGCTGACTTCTCATAATTAAATATCTGTACATAGGTAGACAGTAAATCCAAGAGTTATTGGGATATTTCACTGTGTTCAGTGAATCTTAAAATACAACATTACTCAATTTAATGAACCAAAATATAAAGAAACTAACTTGCACAATAGTCACTGACTGTATGATTTTTTTACCTGCGTCCTCCCAGTTTGCCCAATAAAATAAAAAAAAAATCTTGAAGATTTTATTATACCACATATACTACATTTTAACACAATATGAGCTGCATTCAAAAGTAATATGCTGATTCTAATCGAGGTGCAAATCCATATCTTAAAATTTTGTGAATGATGGCATTCTCAGTAGTGATGCCCTTACTATGGGTTTTATTCTCTATTGTACTTGTATCAAAATTGTACATATTTATATGTATGTAGCTATAGTCATCTTTCGGTAATACATCTATCCTCATAAATATATATTTGAAATGTAGACTACTATATATATATATATATATATATATATATATATATACATATTTCATTGCCATCTGTTCCTCTGGCTTCTCCTTTTATTCTAAAAATTCATAGAAAATCTGCAAAAATTTCTGAAACTGTATATGTGTATAATGATTTCATTTCCACAGTGGATGATACCAGCAAGCCTAAAACAGAGCATATTAATAGCAAGAATCACACTAGAAAATTCTTGCTAAATCCTGAATTACGCTATAGCTTATTTTGGAAAAAATTTTAGCACCTCCGATACTCAACTTATCTTTAAAATTAATGCAATAAGATTCACAATCTTGAAAATTGAGTAAATTTTATTTAACATACAATGACAAGAAAGGTCTAAACTTTCAAAGTGCTAAATGATTGCAAATTAGGTCTATTATTAACGACCAGATGTAACCATAAAATAAAGAATAATAAAGCCAGAATAATTGCAAAGAATTCAAAGCCATTTTCTCAGGGCACTTTCTATATATAATTGAGTTTATCAACTAAAATATTCATATTTGTATTCACTGGTGTATCCCACGTTAAAGTATAGATCCTGAAAACAGAGTAGTGAATTAACTGGATCCTTTCTTTCATATACTGTTTTCTAGGTGTGTGTGTTAGAGGGAAAAAGAAAAATAATACAAATAATGGATCAATTCTGTGCATTTCATTGCTGCTAAGATGTCATAAATTGAAGCCGAGCATGGTGACGCACACCTGTAATCCCAGCACTCTGGAGCCTGAGGCAGGAGAATGAGTGTGAGTTCAAGACCAGCCTGGGCTACAAAAGTGAGCTCAAAGCCAGCCTGAAGTGCATAGCGAAACCCTGTCTCAAAAAGACAAAATAATAATAATAATAATAATAATAATAATAATAATAATAATAAAATAAAATAGAAGATGTCACAAATTGTAAGGCATACTGTTGCTTTATGTACTAAGAAGAAAATATAACAGGCCATATTTTGTAAAACAAATAACAATTGTAGAGATATTTAAATGATTGGAAATGAAAAATTATCATTTTCTATGTACATACATGCAATTTTATTGAATTAAATAATTAAATATAAAACGATTATAGATGGAATATAACATTATTTCAAAATATATTTATGGTGAAAATCTAAGACACATTAATGCTGGTGATTGGAGACATGAAAATGCAGTCCTCATACCTACATTGATGAACATGTAGGTAAAGATGGGCAGACGGTTAAGATTATCTATTATGTGAGAACATAGAATAGACATCAGCAAAACTTCAAAGGGGTTCTGACAAAACCTCAACCATGCTATCACATTCACCTCAAATTTTCCATCTTCTAGAAATATTAAAAAAATAGTTGTTCAAACCACCAAGTCAAGCATTTTATGATTGACTAAGATAGAAACTCACATATAAATGCTCACTGAACATGTGGAAAAACAAAGATAATAACATTTTTAAAGCATAAAAAAAATCACAGCATGCAAAGAAAACCCAAGGTTAATCAGTTGACTTCTCACCGGAAAGTGTGGAGGGCAAAAGCACAGTGTTGAAATATTAAAAACACTCAAAAAACTAGTAATAAGTATTCAAGAATCTTATATCAAGTACAAGTAACTTTAAATAATTAAGCAGGAGCAGTAGCACTCCCAGATATACAAGCTATGAGATAAAATATTGCTAGCAGACTCACTACATAGAAAATATCAAGTAATATGTTTCTTCTGAAAACAATAGAGCCAGTAATTTGAATCTATTAAAAATACCTACAAACATCTGAGAAAGTAATTTGGGAGGCAAGGATAAAAGACATAAAATATGCATTTCTTTTTCTTCCTTTTCTTAACTAATAAAGCATAATTGTATGAAACAATGTTACACAATTTTAAAGTTCAGCTTGTAATAGATAGAAATACACACAGTATTTGAGAATAAAGATGTATGAAAGTAGAGATCTTACACAGAGACAAAATAGAAAACAAAAATACTGGAAGAAAAACAGGAAAGACTAAATTAGAAATTGAACACAGTAAACTCTATTCATACATGGTTTCCTCAAGTTTTGCTCAGGTTTTTTAAAAGAAACAAAGTGAAAAAACATTTATCTTTACCAGCTAGAAAGTATAGTACTTCGTGGTACAGCCAGGATAATTAGGTAACAAATAAAAAGGATATTTACTTTGGAAAGCAATAATTTAATCTATACCTGAAACTGGCAGGATTTTTGTACAAAAATTACAAAATGCATCAAAATTATTATAGCTAAGAAACTAATGGAACAATATGTTAGAATGCAATATCAGTATACACAGAGCAATTCTGATTTTTCACCATAGCAATAAATTCAGAAAATACCTCAATGTATAAGTACATGCATAGGGCTAAGGAGATA
The DNA here is from genome assembly GCA_004027025.1 of Myocastor coypus. Lineage (NCBI taxonomy): Eukaryota > Metazoa > Chordata > Mammalia > Rodentia > Myocastoridae > Myocastor > Myocastor coypus. The sequence continues at coordinate 5,952 of PVJA010042279.1, read as the reverse complement.
GCTCTGTAGAATAAGTGCTTGCATGGCAAGCACAAGGGCATGAGTTCAATTCCCTGTTATGCAAATAAATAAATAAATAAATAAATAAAGTAGAAGTGTATGCAAACAGAATATACACTAGGAATAAAATGAATAACTCACGTAAAATTTCAACTTTATAAATTATAAAACTGTAGAATGAAATTAAAGAGTGAAATACTGTAAATAGTTTAAAAATCCTTAATGTATTCAACACATTAAGCACAATTCCTCTTAAAATATAAACTGGTTAATTTTTAAAAGAAATGAATAAGCTTGTCCTAAAATTCAGATATAAATTTACAATGCCAAAAATACTTAGAGTTGGACAAGCAACCAACTGGAGGCTTAAGTTTCCAATTCAAAACTACAAATAAAGCTGTAATAATCTACATTGTGTGACACTGACACAAAATACAAGTTTCAAAAAAAAGAAACAGAATTGACAGCCTGAAAGTAAATTTGGGCCTCTATGACCAATTTACTGTTTTGACAATAGTACCATTGAATTCAGTCCTTTCATTTTTCACCAAATGATGGTATGACAATGTATTGCAAAATTCAAGAAGCATAATGGGGACAATCCTGTTTGTGCTTTCATGCAGAAAATTATTTCAGTAAGAAAAATACATTCAAATGCATTTGTCTTGGAAAAACTTAGGAATAATGATGAATGTTTTGTTAGACACTGGCTTTTCAGATATAATACTAAAAAAAGTGAAATTAATTGTACTTAATTAAAATTAAAAGAGAAAAAAATCCCAAACAATCATGTTTCAAAAAATCATCATGAAGAAACTAGAGCTAAAAAGGTGGAAGAAAATATATATTTTTTTACTTTTTATTAATATTAATGGGAAAGAAATAGCAACGACATAGTTTCACAACAAGTTAGTAGGACAGATACAATAATTAATATGTTGCATATTGTTGTCTTCATAGTAGTTCTTAAGAACAAGATGCAGACATGATATCTTGTTTAAACACCATTAATAGAAATCTTTCTTCTCATTGAGCAAAAAGAAAACAACTGTACATGTAGTCCAATAGTCCCTAATAGTAGTCAATTATCCGTACAACTGGCAACATTAGAGGCTGTTGACTTGAGCCTTTGACAGCTCAGCATATTAATATGGCTTTCCATTTTATACTTCATGGTTAGGCTTTTCTGCTGGATGGTTAAGACCAAGATAAAGAAAGACCTATAAAACAAAAAATATAACTTTTTTATTTGAAAAGGTCAGTCAAATCGCCTCAGGAATAATATTGCCTTGTAAGACATTTAAAAAAAAATAGAAGTACAGTTCAACAACAAAAAAGAAAGGAATCCAATTCTAAAATGAGCAAAGATCTGAATAAATATTATTTCAAAGAATGCATATTATAATGCTTTTCTGTGTTCTATGGTATAGATCATATACTATCTAATGAGCTTCTAAATTATGATTAAAATTATTATATCTTAGGAAAATGAAGATCTAAACCACAATGAAGGTGGACAGCCTAACATCGCTGACATGTAAAATAGATAATGTGAAAAATGAAGGACTTGTTCAAATGGGGAAAGGGAAATTTGGGAATTGATGGAAGGGCAAAGAAAAGAAGGATAAACTGGAAACAAAGTTTCTGAATAAAAGGGAAGGTGGGTAGAATGCAGGGGAGAGGAACAAGAAAAAAGAGGAATGAAGATATGTCATGTAGACCTTCAAGTTCCCTAAGATTAATAAACAGCAACAATAACAATAGCACAAAATACAAAATGCATCAGGGCATTGCCAGTAGTAGAAAAGTAAAGATGCATAATTTGCTTGAGGCTATATAGAATACTGTTGCTTTTGTTGGAAACAGGTTGACAGCTTCTCCAAAGGTTAAACAGAGCTACTACATAACCCACAGTTCATGTTCTGTTGTAAGTAACCAACATAAACTAAAATATGTAAACAAACAAAAATTGATCTACAGATATTTTTAACAGAATTATGTATAATAATCAGAAATAGAAACAAAATAAATGCCTATCAACTGAAGAGCAGTTAAGTTGTACAGAGCAGACTACTATTAGGCAATATACATGAAATGTTAATATGTGCTTCACCATGAATTCTTCTTGAAAATATTTGAATAAAGTGATTTAAAAAGTCAAGGAAGACTGAACATACCTGAAATGTCGTGAATAGATAAATATATAGCATTTAAGTAGATTTGTATAGACTAAAATGCCACAACATATCACAGCTTCTCTAGAACCTAGACTTATGACACCTGGAAAACAAACACTTCATTAAAAGAAATGGGAAAATGTCTCATGAAATTAAAAGACATCTAACAGGAAAACTAGAAGTCACAGAACAACTGGAGAAATTGAAGACAACACAAGAAAAAGAATTAAAAATGTCATAACACTAGCTGTGACATACCTCCTCCAATACAAGATACTTAATACATTCCTATTAAGTTGAAAATATTGAAGAGGTAAATGTCAAAGTCCAAACAAAGTCAAGATGAAATCACCAGAAAGCATACACTAGCTAAAAAGATCTCCATACTAGCAACAAAATCTTGTCACTTCTGTTAAACCTCAACTATCACAGCACACAAAATACAGAAAACAATGACTTACTCTCTCCCCTAAAGCTGAGTCATGGGCCATCTTTGGGGTGAAATAAAAACAAGCAATCATAGAAAGTGATAAGATAAGAAATAGAAAGGAGACCAGTAAGATGCTTGGCAAACATGAAGATGATATAATGAGACAGATAATGGATTTAATAAAGAAATTAGCAGTGACATTAACGACAATCCAAATAAATGTTAAAGCTCCTAAAGAAAATTATATAAGTATAATTAAGCAGGTTGGCAAAGAATTAGATTCTCTAAAAGGTACCAAACAGAAACAAATGCAGAAAGGTATAAAGGAAGTCAGATCAGAAGTAATTTCTGTAGTAAAAAAAGAAATGGTAAGTATAGTGAAAGAAGTACTAAGTTCTTCTAAAGAACATTACTAAAAAAGAAAGGAATAGAAAAGAGATGGAGTCCTTGAATGAGCAGTACAGAAAAGTAATAAAATTCCTGAAGCATATTCCTAGTGCTATACAGGAACTCAAAACCTCAATCATAAGGTAGTAAAACCATTTCAGTGAAAGTGAAAATAGAGTTTCAGACCTTAAAGATACCATTGCAGTTAGTGAAAAGGTAGAAAAGATCTCTTAAAAACAACTAGGATGGAGAAAAAAATTATTCAACATGTGAAAGACAATGCAAATATGAACAATGTAATACTAATAAGATCAATGAGAAAGGACTCAATAAAAATGATATAAAAAGAATATGGTCAGAAGTAATAGCAGAAAACTTCCCAAATATGGGGAAAATTTGACATTCATGTAATCAAAGCATATACAAATTTCAAATCACATCAAGCTAATTGAAACCACAGCCAGACATATAATAATCACACAGGAGAAAAAGAGGTATACAACAGCAATCTTTCTACACAGCAGCAAAATATTTCCATCAGCATATTCTACAAATGGACTTGTCCTATGCGCTATGCATCATGACTCTGTCTAGGTGTACAGTGTGAATACCCAGGAAATAGCAGTACCTCAGACCCACAACTGACACCTGGCCAGAAGTAAGCATCAAGGACACTGTCCATGTACATCAGATATGGGAATTTTGTGCAATATCCTATCCCCTAGCTGTTGGAATTTCTGACTATATTTTTGCCATTCCAGTATCTATGTTATGTTCTATACTTAGCAATTCTTTACTAGTATGGAAACATTTTCTTAGTTGATATTTTTGTATATTCCAATGCTATGAGAGTGCTCTGAATTGATTACAGATTCTTAGATATGGTACACAATATTCTGCTCAATAAGTTGAACTCATGGTTTGATTTGAATTTGGGAATATTGATTTCATTTTTTAATTATTACATTAGCCTTTTATATGTTTTTATTTTTAACTTTTATTTTTTTACTACTCTTAATAAAAAATAACAATGAAATAGTTTCAAAAAACACATTAGTAGTTCATTCCCAATAATTAATACATTTCACATTGTTGTCCTTGTATTAGATATTGAGAATAGAGGATGCACACATAATAATTTTCTGAATCATTATTTGTACAAAACTTTCTTCTCATTGAACTAAGATTACTTGCATAAATAATCCACTATTCCATAATCATAGTGCATTATTGGTAGAAATGACAATGTCAGAAGCTGCTGGTTTAAACCTTTTGTAGCTCAGCCTTATAATCTAGCTTTACATTTTATGCTTTGTGGTTAAACTTTTCTGCTGGGTGGGTAAGCACAAGTTAAAACAAGACCTGTATAACAAAACATTTAAATTTGTATCTCCCAAGGTCAGTCAAATTCCCTCAGGATTCACCTTGAAGCCATTCACAGTGCTTTGTAGAACTGTTGTCAGTGTTAGCCATCTGGATGAGTCACAGCCATTACTTGAACAGTTTGCTCTCTGTAAAAGCCTGAGAGAATGTTTTCTGTCTAGGTGACTCTCCCTAGGCACCCTATACATCTTCAGTCCCTTTGCTCTTTGGTCCCTTAATCTACTTGAACAGAAATATTTAATGTTATTTTTAATTAATTAATATTTATTTAACTTTCTAAATATTCTTAAATTATACTTTTATGATTCATACTGTGTCTTTGACTTACAATGTATTTATAAGACATGGTATGATATTTATTAGAAACTTTACTAAGAAAAATAATGAAAAGAAATATGTATGTGTATACAGAAGAGAGTTAGGACAGATATACAGCTGCTGTCTCTCAGTTCATTGAGAATAAAACTTTGTACTAAAATTGTTCAGGCAAGATATCAGGTTGGCAATTTATTCTTGGAATGACTATTATGAACACAACAATATGCATTGTATTAGTTATCGTAACTATCCTACTAAATTGTTTTGATACTGTTTCATTGTTATTGTATCTGTTTTCTCATTAAAATGAATTTTAAAATTTAAAAAGCAAACTGCATGGGTAATACTAGAAATAATTAACAACTGGGACCTCCTCTTATTGAAAAGATTTCACTCATCAAAAGAAATTCCCAATAGATTTAAAAGACAATTCACACATTTGGAAAAAGTCTTAACTACTAAGCACACATACAAAGGTCTTCCATCTAGAATTTATAAAGAACTGAGAAACATTAAAATCCCAAAACTGAAAGCCTCTATCCAGAAATGGGCATCTGAGATGCACACATAATTCCCAGAGGAAGAAATGCTACAAGTGCATAAATACGTGAAAAATCCTCCACATCACTAGTCATTTGTGAAGTGCAAATTAAAATAACAATTTCATATGATCTCACCCCAGAAAGAATGTCTACATAAATAAATCAGTGAACGACAAATGTTGGAGAGGCTGTGGGAAAACGGATCACTTCTTCATTGCTGGTGGAAATGTAGGCTGGTGCAACAGTTACAATAATCAGTGTGAAGACTTTTTACAAAACTAGGACTGGAAATCCCATTAAATTTCACCACCCCCTACTAGGAATTTGCCCAAAAGACCTGAAAACACCATATTACAATGATATTTGAGTACCTGTTTATAGCAGCACAATTTGTGATAGTGCAATCTTGGAAACAACCAAAATGTCCACCATCTGAAGAAGAATGGAGCAATATTCCATTCCTTACAATGGAATGGAGTAATACTCAGCTAAAAACCTCAAAGTCTTTATATATAAGTGGATGCAACTTGAAGATATACTCATACTTTAAATTGAGACACACATGTATAAATATAATGTAGTATCCCTACAGTAATAACTCAAATGAAATAAAAATGGAAAGGTATCTAACACAGTTAAATGGAAGTGAGTATTTAAGGATTAAACAATGAAGAGAGAGCAAGGAGAAAAGTTAGGAAACATGGCAGGGGCAAAA
>PVJA010042278.1:0-17410 GCA_004027025.1 Myocastor coypus | reverse complement strand
GGTTTAGATGTAGATTCTCTGGTTATTGAACATATCCAGGTGAACAAAGCACCCAAGATGCGCCGCCGTACTTACAGAACTCATGGTCGGATTAACCCATACATGAGCTCCCCCTGCCATATTGAGATGATCCTTACTGAAAAGGAACAAATTGTTCCTAAGCCAGAGGAGGAGGTTGCAGAGAAGAAAAAGATATCTCAGAAGAAACTGAAGAAACAAAAACTTATGGCATGGGAATAAATTAATTATAAAATAAATGCAAATAAAATTAAAAAAATATCCTCCAGATATCCTCATATTTTTAAAAAAGGTTATGCATTTGATTCAAGGTGTCACTATGCAGCTCAGCCTCATAGTGATCATCCAGTTACAACACCCCCAGCACTGGGATTACAGGCATGCACCACCATGCTCCGTCTCAGTTGCCAACTAGATGTACTTGTGGTGGGACAAGTGGTACCTGAGATTGAACTCTGGTCCTTGCACCCACCTAAGCAAGCACTTAGACTGTGAAACTATCTCCATGAACCCTATTCTCATATTTTAAATTGTTTTCAGTATTATCATTTGTTAAAATATCTGAATGTAGACTTCAAATTTAATGTATATATATATATATATATATATATATATATATATATATAATGTTCACATAATTTGGAGAGAAATATTTTTACCATATTGAGCACTATTATGTACATTCTATGTATTCCAATATGTTTCCCTACTATTACATTTTGGTCTACAATTATGTAGTTTTGCAAAACATGATATTGCCAACTACCAAAAATTTGCATTGCAGTTAAAATTAATATTTTTTTATATTTAAGAAGATAATTCTACCACATAAAGAGTAACTGGGTCCTTTTATCAACATATAACTTATTTTCATGATCTGATTTTCTTTATTTGCAAACAGACATAAAAATAGTACTTATGGTTAGAAATTTCAAAATTAATGTGAAGAAATCACATAAAATAAGAAGTACCACTGTTCTACATATGTCAAATTATGTACAAATATAGCTGCTCTTGATCTTAATATCACATTTCACAGGATAAGACTTACAAAACATCACAGACAACATGGCACCTTTTTAGAGTAAATGCAATAAATAATTTTCATCGTCCTAAAAATGTATGCCTTATATTTGAATCTACATTATATACACACATATGTGTTTTCATATGAGTGAAACCATGAAATATTTAACCATATTTGTGTAACTTATTATACTTGACATATTCTCAACGTGCATCATTACATCTATGAACGCCTCTTTTGTCTTTCATGGCTAAGTAATACTCTATTGTGCATAAGTTTCATGTTTTCTTTTTTATGTATTTAGTACAGGGTCTACACTGTCTCAACACAGATTGGACTCACAGTGATACTCCTCTTTTCATGCTCACAAGTGTCGGGATTCCAGGTGGTTACAAACATGCCCAGTCTTAATCACTTTGTCAGCGTGCCCTGGGGACATGCTTTTTCTTCATTCATTCACCTTTGATGTACCTATATACAGTTTCAAAGTTTTAGCTATTATAAATTTTTCTAAAACTGCAAAAGCAAACAAATAATCTAATGCTACATATCAAGCTTCCCCCAAAAGATGAGCAAACCAAGCCTCAAGCCAAAATGAGGGAGGACATTATAGAGATTACAGCAGAAATGAACACAATTCATAATAAGAAAACAATAAAAAGAATTGATGAATCGAAAAGCTGGTTCATTGAAAGAGCAAATAAAAATGATAAATCCCTCTCCATAGCCATGAAACCAGGAAAGAAAAAACCCAAATTCAAGTGAAAAGGAATGAAAAGAGAAAATTTCACCACAGATCCTGTGAAATTCAGAGGATCCTCAATAGTTATTTTGAAAATCTTTACACTCACAGGCTCAAGGACACAGAAGAAATAGAGAGATTCCTAGACAGGTAAAAATTGCAAAAATAGAATCAAGAAAATACAAAACCCTCAATAACCCAAATTTAAGCCAATGAAATTAAAAATGTAGTTTAAAAAGTGTCAAAAAAAAGAAAACCCAGGTCCTGAGGTTTTATAGCTAACATCTGCAAGAAATTTAAGGAAAATTTAATCTCAGTACTCCTCAAACACTTCAAAAAATTGAAAGGAAAGCAATATTAACAAAATCATTCCTAAAGGCAAGTATTATACAGATACCGAAATGGGAGAAAGACCCAACCAAAAAACAGTGTTACAGGTCAGTTTCACTGATATATATATATATATATATATATATATATATATATATATATATACAAACATCCTCAATAAAATGCTAAAGAATAGAATAAAGTACATTGTTAAGAAGATTACAGATCCCCAGCCAACCCATAACCCAGACAACAATGCATATGAGTAGGGAGGGACCTCTCTAGCTGCCCACGCCCACCAGATACTTTCCTGGCCAGAGTCCAGAGGAACATGCTTTTAGGTACTTTTGCAAACCACAGACCTGGTATCTCCTGTGGAACCCTGCAGCAAAATTTCCTGCAGAGGCTGGGTTCAGACCCTCCCAGCTAATCCAGCAGCTGGACATCTTGCTAGAGGAGCACAGCAGGTTCACTTCCACTACTAACAGCAGGCAGAAGCAGAGCACAACAGGCAGATCCAGCCAGCACATCTGGACAAGTTCCATCTTAGTTGATCTGGACCTGAATTTCAATAAGTGCTAACCACATAACTACACCTGAGCTCTACACCAAAGGGTAAATGACAGTGCTAAATACAATACAAAGAGAAGGAGCAAGATGTAATGTCAGGCCCTAAGCCCACTTAAAATAAATGCAAGAGATAATAATGTAGAAGAAATTTGGAATCAAACAGTTGAAATATCTGAATTAGTAGCATCTAAAGTAAAGAAATATATGCAGATACCCATAGAGGCAATCAGACCAGAAATAATCTCTGAAGTAAAAAAAGAAATGTATGAATTAATAGTGTGTGAAGAAACAAAATCTCCAGAAAAGTATAGTAGAAATGAGATCAGAAATAACCTCTGCAGGAGAAACAGAAATCTCTGAGTTAATAGCATCTGAAGTAAAGGAAAAGCTACAGAAAATTAGAGAGGAAATCAGATTAGAGATAATCTCCGAAGTAAAAAAAGAAAGGATAACTATAACAAAATAATTAATAAATGCTTCTAAAGAAGGCATTGACAAAAAGTTAGAAGAGAATAGAAAAATGATCGAATCCTTGAAATAGCAATATAGGAAAGATGGTAAATGATCTTTTGGGGGAGGGGGCGGTACTGAGGATTGAACTCAAGACCTTGCGTCTGCCAGGCAGGCACTTATGCTGCTGAGCTATCTCCCCAGCTCCAGCAATATAGGAAAGAAATAGATCACATGAAGCAGTTTCAAAGAGGTATACAAGACAATAAAATCATAATCACAACACCCTATGAATGAAAGTGAAGTTAGAGTTTCAGATCTTGAAGACAAAGTCACAGCTGGTGAAAAGGTAAGAAAGGCTCTCTTAAAAATAATCAGCATTCAGGAAAAAGTAATTCCATATGTGCAAGGCAATGCAGAGATGAACACCATGAGAATAGGAATGAAAAATAAAGAAGGAGTCAATGCAAATGATATAAAAAGAATATGGGAAGAAGTAATAGCAGAAAACTTCCTAAATATGAGAAAACAACATAATATTGTTGGCTCAGGTAACTGAGGCATACAGAACTCCGAATGCTACCAAGCCAAATAAAAACACACCTAAAAATATAATAGTCAGGATCCGCAAAATCTAGCAGAAGAATAATATACTAAAAGCCACTAGAGAAAAGAAACAGATTGCATTTAAGGAAAACCCATCAGAATAATGGCAATCTTCTCTTCACAAACCATGAAATAAAGAAGTGCATGGAGCAGAGTGCTTGAAGTCCTCCAAGAAAACAAATTCCAGCCCAGACTGCTACATCCTATAAAACTGTCTTTCAAGTTTGATGGAGAAGTGAAATACTTCCACGACAAAGAAAAATTAAAGAAATTCTCAGTGACACAGCCAAGCCTACACACACTACTAGAAGGTATTTTAGAGAGGGACCAAAATGATCAAACTCCACAAGTGACAACAGAAAGAACCCATCAAATAGGTTGGAAACCAGTTAAATACAGGGGAAAACAATAGTAGGTAAAAAACATGTCAAACATGTCAATACATTTCAATGACAACTATCAATATAAATGGACTTAATTCTCTAATAAAAAGAAATAGACTGGCACAGTAGATTAGGAAGCAAAATCCAACAATACGCTCTATACAAGAAACACACCTAACATAAAACAATTCATAGGCTGAAGGCCAAAGGATGAAGACAATTCTATATGCCCCCCCACTTCAGAAAAAGAGCAAGGGTGGCAATCCTGTTAGTAGTTAGTCTCAACTTCAAACCAAGGTTGTTCAAATGAAATAAAGTTGATCACTACATACTAGTTGGGGAAAAAATTCAAGAGAAAGAGGTAACACTCACAAATATATATGCACCCAGCATGGGAGCACAGAACTGTATAAGACAAATCTTAATGGAAATGAAAAATCTAATATCTAATACCATAACCTTAACAGGAGACCTTAACATGCCTTTATCACAAAAAGATTAGCAAAGAGTAGACAAAAAGTTACCAAAGAAGTAGCATAATTGAATCAGAACTTGAAACAACTGGACTTAGTGGACAAAACAATGTTCCACTCAACCACTTCATAATACACATTTTTCAGGTGTACATGGAATATTTTCTAAAACAGATCACATACTAGTCCACAGAACATGCTTACAAATATGCAAGTGTCTTACTTACTTTTTGCTCGTTGCTGGGACAAATATCCGACACTCAAAATGAAGGAAGGAAAGGTTTATTTAGCTCACAGTTTGTAGAGGTTTCAGTCCATATTCGGCTAGCCCAAGGCTGAGTGGAGCAGGGTGGAGAGCATCCGGTTCATGGAGGCAGAACAGCAGCAAAATGGCAGCAGAGGCAGCCAGTCAATCAGGGCAGCAGAGCAACAGCAACAGCTAGAGCTCCAGTCTGTCTCTCTGTCTCTCTTTATATTACATTCAGGCTCTCCGCCTTAGCTCCCGCCCTAGGCTACACCCATAATCCCAGAAGTACTTCCACCCATAATCCCATCAGTATTAAAACCTATAATCCCAGGGATCATGGATCAAGTCTCAAACTCTAGAAGTCCCCACCCAGTGACTCCATGACGCTTTGGGGGGACAACCAGACATAAACCATAACAGCAAGAAAACAGAAAGTATCCCACGCATATTATCTGACCACAGTTCAGTGAAATTGGAAATAAATTAGAAGAAAACACACAAAAAAACCAGAAATACATTGAAATTAAACAACACCCTCTTCAACAACCAATGGGTTACAGAGGAAATTAAACAATATCTGCAGTTTAATGAAAATTCAAACACAGCCTGCCAGAATTTATGGGTTGCAATGAAAGCAGTTCCTAATGGAAATTTATAGCTCTGAACTCATACAGTAAGAAAATAGCATGAACAGATAAATACCTGATGCTGCACCTAGGTCATAAAGAAAAGGAAGAATAATCCTAACATAAGCCCAAAGACTGAAGGAAATTACAAAGATTATAGCAGAAATAAATTCAAGTGGAACAAAGAATACAATTCAAAGAATTAGTGCATCAAATCTGGTTCTTTGAATCATTAAACAAAACCAATGAACCCCTAGCTAACCTAATAAAAAAGAGGGAATAAAAATCTCAAGTCGAAGCAATAAGGAATGAAAAGGGTAACATTAACCCAGACCAATTGGAGATCCAGAAGATTATTAGCAGCTACTTTAAGAATCTTTATTGTCACAGAAGTGAAGACACAGATGAAATGCAAAACTTCTTAGAAAGGCACACGTTCCCAAAACTGAATCAAGATATAAGAACTCTCAATAACCCAATAATAGCCACTGAAATACAATGTGTAATAAAAAACCTACCGACAAACAAAAGTCTTGGTTCTAATGGACTCCCTGCTGAATTCTACAAGAAATTTACAAAAGACATATTCCTAATACTCCTCAAACTCTTCAGTGAGATAAAAAATAAAACAATCTTCCCAAAACTATTCCTGGAGGCAAGCATTATGCTGATGCCAAAAGCAGTGAAAGATACAACTAAGAAAGAACTACAGGCCAATCTCTCTCATGAACATAGATGCAAAAATCTGCAATAAGATCCTAGCAAAGAGAATACAACAAATCTTTAAGAAGATTATTCTTCATGTTCAGGGTGGATTCATCCCAGAAATGCAAGGATGGTTAAACATACAGAAATCTATAACAATACAGTATATCAATATAGCCAAATCTAAAAGCCACATGATCATCTCAATTGATACAGAAAAGGCTTTTGACAAAGTCCAACACTCATCTATGCTCAAAGTTCTACAGAAAATTGGAATAGATGGCCACTACCTCAATTTGATAAAAAGCCGTATAGGGTAGTACAGGAGCTAACATAATTCTGAATGGGGGGAAAATGGAAACTTTTACTCTCAGGTTTGGCACAGGACAAGGATGTCCTCTATGACCACTTCTATGCAATATAGTTCTGGAATCATTAGCCACAGCCATTAGACGTGAGACAGAAATAAAACGAGTAAGAATAAGTAAAGAAGAAGTTAAACTCTCACTATTTGCAGATGTCTTAGTCACTTTTTACTCATTGCTGGGACAAATACCTGACACTCAAAATGAAGGAAGGAAAGGTTTATTTATCTCACAGTTCATAGAGGTTTCAGTCCATATTCGGCTGGACCAAGGCTGAGTGGAGCAGGACGGAGAGCATCCAGTTCATGGCAGAGGCAGCAGAACAGCAGCAAAGTGGTGGCAGAGGCAGCCAACCAAACAGGGCAGCAGAGCAGCAGCAACAGCTCTAGTCTGTCTCTCTGTCTCTCTTTATACTACATTCAGGCTCTCTGCCTTAGCCTCTGCCTTAGGCTACACCCATAATCCCATCAGTACTAAATCCCATAATCCCCGGGATCATGGATCAAGTCTCAAACTCTAGAAGTCCCCACCCAATGACTCCATGAGGCTTTGGGGGGACAACTGAACATAACCATAACAGCATATGTCATGAGAGTCTACTTTAAAGACACAAATAACTCCATCAAGAAGCTGCTAGAATTCATGTTCATAGCATAGCAGGATAGAAAGTCAACACACAAAAGTCAATAGCATTACTCTACATAGAAAACAAACACACTGACAGAACAATTAGAGAAACAATATTCTTCACAATGGCACTAAAAATGAAATGTTTAGGAATCAATCTAACAAAGGAAGTAAAAGATCTACACAAGGAGAGTTATAACTCCCTATAAAAGAGATTAAAGGGAATGTCAGAAGATGGAAAGTTATTCCTTTCTGCAGGATAGAAAGAACCAACATCATGAACATGGCCATATCCCAAAATTGTGACACCGTGTTAACTAAATTCCTATTAAAATAGCTAAACACACATCAAGTATGTAGAGAAAATTTTGTTAAATAATATTTGGAACCAGAACAGATCTAGAATAGCGAAGTCAATCCTGGGCAACAAAGACAAGACAATGCAGGAGGCATTACAATCCCTGATTTGAAATTATAGTACAAAGCTATTGTGATAAAGTCAGCATGCTACTGGTAAAAAACAAACAAGCCAAAAAAAAAAAAAAAGTCAAAGTAAGTAAACAAACAAAAAGCCAGACCCGAAGGTTACTTTAGCAGATTAGAAGACGTAGATGCATGCACAAAAGCACTCAATCCTCTTATCTTTAATAAAGGTGCCAAACATGTTCACTGCAAGAAAGCTTCTTTAAGAAATGGTGCTGGAAAACTGGTTGTCCCCATGTAGAAAACTGAAACTATATCTGGGTCAATCAGCATGCACCAAGTTAAAGTCAAAATGTATTTTAGCGTCCAACATTAAAACAGGAAAACAAAATCTCCTAGAGGAGAAAGTATGTGGAATTCTTGAAGATATAGGGTAGGCAAATAGTTCATGAGCAAAAACCAAACAGCATGGGAAATACTTGAAAGAATCAACAGCTACATCTCATCTCATTGAAAAGTTTCCGCATGTTAAAAAATATCAGCAGCAGGGCTAGCAAGAATAATTAACATGCTAAATGCCCAGCTTAGGCAAGCTTAGGCAAGCACAGGGACCATAGTTTGATCCCGGACACCACATGCCATCAGCCTCACCATCAGTGTGGCTGCTGAGTTGACCAGAGTCCAGGCATTGTGACGTACTGTAATGTCAACACTGGGAATGTTGAGAACAAGAGGATCAGTATGAGTCTGAGTTGCATGGTGAGACCATCTTACAACAAAATACAGTTAAAAAAAAAAAAGAAAGAAATGACCAAAAAATGAGAAGGCAACCTACAAATTGGGAAAAAGTTGTATTTGTATGCAACAATCACTCAAAGGACTTCTATTCAAATTATATAAAGAACTAAGAAATATTCAGCACCCAAAATTTAAAGACCCAATCCAAACATGGATATCTGAAATGGATACACATTTCTCAGAGGAAGAAATGTAACTCGCAAATAAATACATGAAAAGACATTCTAAAGCACTGAGCGTTCAAGAAATGCAAAGTAAAAAAAAAAACACTGAGATACCATCTCACCTCAGAAAGAGTGGCTGTCATAAAGAAATCAACTAATAACAACTATTAGGTAGGCTGTGGGGGAAAAGGAACCCTTCTACAGTGCTGGTGGGAATGTACACTGTTACACCCATTATAGAAATCAGTGTGAAGACTCCTTTAAAAAGTAGATGTCCCATCCAATCCAGATATTGCCCTTCAAGACATTTTCCTTAGAGACCTGAAAACATCATACGATAGTGATATGTGTTCATTCATGTTTATAACAGCACAGTTTGTCATAGTCAAATCTTGGAAACAACTGAAATGCCCATCACTTGAGGAAAGGATGGAAAAGATGCGGTATTTTTATGATAGAGTATTACTCAGCTGTAAAGTAACAGAGACTCAAAGCTTTTATAGGTAAGTGGATGAAACTAGAGGCTGAATTCATAAATGAAATAAATCAGATACACATGTGTAAATTTCATACTGTCTTCTTAGTGTAAGAATGAGAAAGAATAAATAAAATCCAAAGGCTATAATGTATATAGTAAAATGAAAAGAAAGCAAGTGTAGATTAAAAAATGAAGATCAGAAAAAGGTGAAAAGATAGGACAAAATGAAGGCGATAAAATATGGAAGTGTATATATAGGATAGCTGAAATTATTGTACTCATAAGTTTCCATCAGTTTTTTGAAAATAATAGTTTAATGTTTAGAATTGTCACATATTTATATTATTTTGTATTCTTTGTAAATATTAGAATATTTGATGCAATAGATTTTGTGTCAATGATTTATGTTTTTAAAATTGTTATTACTTCTAATAAGAAATAACAAAATGACAGTTTCAAAACAAGTTAGTAGTACATTTGCAATAATTGATAAAATGCATATTGTTTTCCTCGTAGTACTTATACAGAGCACAGGGCGTAAACATGATGAATTTTCTAATCATTATTGGTACAAAAAATTTCTTCTATTTGAACTAAGAGAAAATAATTGTATACATAGTCCAATGTTCCATAATTGGCATGGGTTACTGCTGAAGCTGGCAATGTTGGAATCTATTGATTTAAGCCTTTTACAGCTCAGCATACCAATCTAGCTTTATGTTTTATGCCTCATAGCTAAACTTTTCAGCTGGGTGGTTTAGGACAAGTTAAAGCACGACCTGTATAGCAAAACATGTAACTTTTGTATCTCCCAAAGTCAGTCAAATCCCCTCATGATTAACTTTGAAACCAAGTACAGTGCTTTGGAGAGCTGTTGCTAATATCAGCCACCTGGATGAGTCATGGCCATTGCTTGACCAGTTTGCTCTCGGTGAAAGCCCAAGAGAATGTTTTCTCTCTAGGTGATTTTCCTTAGGCACACTATACATCTTCAACTCCTTTGTGGACACATAATCTCCTTGAAGAGAAAATTTGGGAAACCACTGAGTTATACGATGTTACAGCACAGGTTCTGTTCTGTCCTGAGTCCTCACTGACATTAAAGGGATAGGGCCAAAACATTGGCTATCCTTCTAGCTCTTCCTTTTCTCTAATTTTTGGTCTATAAACTTATACTATTAGCCCTCCAGAAGAAAAGCTTAGTGATACTATTACTCTATAACGTGGGTATTTAAGCTTAGCATCACTGTTAGCACAACTGTTTTTAAAATTACATTTTGATTAAGAAAATAAAAGTGTAAAATACTTTTTAAAAAATAAAGTAATAACAATCATTTAATTCTTCTACCATTGTTTTTAGTTGTACAACAAGGAAAACAAGTGTAGTGAATTTATTTTAGCTGATCATTATATGTATCTAATACAACACAATACACTGAATATTCAATGTGATTCAAGACAAATCAAATTTAACTCAATTTTCTGGCCTGAGTTAAAATAACTTCTTGTGTTTTACTTTAATCTTATGCAACAAGTCATAACCATAAAATTAGCATCAACTATGTGCATTTTCTTGAATCTTTTTCTTTCTCCTTCCTATTTGCCACTTAAGCAATTTGTTCCTCTTTAGGTGACATCTCATTACCCATTTATGTTTCCTTAAGCATAAACATCTTTAAGTTTTATGTTAGAAACATTGTTAAGTATATAGCATTCAATGTTTGGGTGATTGTTCCCTTAATTCAAATATTAAGAAGTGACGTCATCTATTCAGTGACGACAATTTCACATTTTGATTTGGGATCTTGTACCATACTGTTTATAAAATTTTATACATTTGTATGCTGAACTGTTAAAGGTTTAAGTCAACAGCTTCCAACATTGCAGTTTTGCCAATAACCCACTACAATTATGGAACATTGGATTATGTATACAACTACTTTCCCTTAGTTCAATGAGAAATTTTTTGTACCAGTAATGATTAGAAAAATTATCATGTCTACACTCTGTGCTCTCAATAACTACTAGGAGGACAACAATATGCCTTATAATAAATATTGGGAATATACTACTTTCGTGTTTTGAAACTGTCATATTGCTATTTTCTTATTAAAAGTAAATAAAAAGTTAAAAATAGACTACTTCAGATTAGGAAAAAATTTTCCAAGTCTTCGATATACGAGAACCTCAAACCACTCATGTGGAATTTGCACACTGAATAACTCTGTGTGCTGATATCTGTGATCTCAGCAACTACACCAAAGACAGCAATTTTTAATACAAAACCCTTGTTTGAATGCTTCTTATCTTGGTCTTCTAAATATATATAATTTCTAATGTCTTATCAACTATTATACTCTGCTCAAAATAAAGTTTTAAAAACGACAAGGAAAACGATTTTGAAAGCAGCTATTTGCCCATTCACGTAGAAGTGGTTGTAATTTGAACATATACTCATAAGTAAAATAAACCAGACCTACAAGTGTAAATATAATATGGTTCTCCCAGTGTAGAAACTCAAAATAAGAAATAAAAAATGGAAATGCATAACACAGCTACATGGAAATCAAGTACTTAATGATTAAACAATGAAGAGAGAGCATGGAGAAAGTTAGGAAACATGGCAGGGCAAAACCACACATTTATGTGCACAAGTTGGTTAAGACAATGCTCCTAAGAATCTCCAACAGGTTCTTGAAACTACCAGGTAATTGAAGTATTCTCATACTAACTATATATGCTGATATCTGTGAACTAAGCACATGCATTGTGGATAGTAGCGTGCAGTACTAAAATCATGCTTTAAATATCTGTCATTTTGATCTTCTGAATGCATACTGCTTCTAATGTCATATAAATTATTACTATCCTATTGTTAAAGTAAATGTTTGTAAAATATAAAGGTAATATTAGTAAATGAGAGACGAGAAAAACAAAATGTCATAGGATTGTCCTACTACCATGTAGTTTGTCCTCCTTTAATTTTGTGCTATTTTGTTTCTTTGTAAGAAAAACATTTCTATCCGTCTTATACTCTCAGTAACTATATTTAAGGAAATGATGCTATTGACTATCATCATTTTAAGAACATGGGATTCTTATTCTTTCCTGTTCCCTTATTTTGTAATGAAATTTTGTTTTACTTTGTCATAAAATAAAAGATGAAAGGCAAATGTATGCCTCTACATATAAATTATTTGGAAATACAAAGCATTTCATAGGTCTTTAATTATATTAAAAATTTTTCATGTGTTAGGAAATACTTATCTCCTTTTCATTTTCCTTTATCTTTAGAGTAATATATTAATAGTCTTCATAATGTTGAAATATCATTGTCGAGTTTGCTTCTATGGGATCGTCAGGGTTTGTTTTACTTTTTTAATATTCAAATAAATTTGTTTTTATTATTACCTTATTTGGGATTCATTTCTATGTCAGCGTGAGAATTATCTCTAACAGTCTTTCTTTGAGTCATCTTTTTCAGGTTTTTGTATGAGCATAATGGCATCTACAGAACTTCCATGGGAAGCTGTTTAAATTTTTGATTCATTAAAATAGATCACTTTCAATTATGAAATATCTCTGGATCATTAAAGTACTTAGGTACATATCCACAGTAGAGTTCTACTTCTCTTTTGAAAAATATATCATATTAAATCTTTTTTGTCATAAAGTTTATCATAGTACTTAAAACTAAGTTAAAAAAATTCTTATTATATCCCGTCAGAGTCTGTGCACTGTGGCTGTTCCAGCCCAGCTCTTTTGCATTAGGCGTCACTAGGCTTTTCTAGACATACTGTGAAAGCAGAATCCCAGTTCTTCCATTATGTTATATTCCTATCACAAGGATCTTTTGCACACACTTACTCTGCATTCTTCATATAAACCTGTTGGTTTTTCATTTTCCTTGTTGTAAATGAAACAACTTATTTAGTAGATATAATCAGGTTATTTTTTTTCTATGGCATTCTATTTCCTGTATAGCATGAACAGCGTTTAAAATTTTCATTATTTATTTATTTTCATGATAAAAAACATAGAAATAGCTATAAAACACTTTCAAAACAGGTTAGTAGGTCAGTTACAATAATTAATACATTGTACGTTGTTGTCTTGATAAGTAATTATTCAGAGGACGATATACAGTGCTTAAAGCAAACAAGCACCTCAGTTCTGAGCTAAATATCCTATCTGCTTCAGGTCAGCAATTAGTCGCTAGGCAACCTTGTGTCCCACTTTACTAACTTTGCAAAAGTATAAATAAAGTTACATAAAGCTGCATTAGACCCAGTCTTGACATTTTTCAAAATGAATCTTATGCAGTAGAACATTTGATTCACTTTTTCCCTTCCCTTATCACTAGTCTAAATTTAAATCACTTAGCTTTATCATGCTTACCTAAATTTTGCTGAAATAAATTATCCTGATTAAATATAGGAAGAACAAAGGCATAAAAAAGATGTTTTGAAATTTTCTCAAAATGTGGACTGAGGAAATCACTAAATAAATCTTTGTTCCCTTCAAGACTTTGGGTTGTGCTGAATGATTTCCCAGCTATTCCTTCTTCTATGTATGATTTTGATGGTGACTTTAAAATGATTAGTGGAAATTTTGATAATTGATGTTAAACCATATTTTATTTATCTATTAATATATGTGTGACAAAAATTTCATAAATGTTATATTGGTGACATTTTCAAACATGCGAAATTAAAAGAGATAATATAATGGACCCAAAGTCAAATTAAAATAATTATCAAGGTATGACCAGTCTTGCTTCATCTATTCCCCAGATGCTGACTACAAAGTATTTTAAAGAAAATTACATATGAATTATTATTTTATTTGAAAATGTTTTGAAATATATCCTTGAAATTTAAGGGGCTTTTAAATATTAGTCCAAAATAACCAAGAGTAATTCATTAAAATTAATGTTACTAAATGCCTATTCATCAGTAGTTAACACTATAGAGTTTGTTTAGAATGAAAACTGAATAATAACCACCCATTTTTAAAAATAAAATATTCTTTTATTTTGAAGACTAAAATACAAAAGCAAGCAAATCAAAAGCAAGTATAGAATTAGGGAAACATACAATACATATCTTACAGGTTTTTCAAATAAGAATAGCTGATTAACAGCTAATGCAGGACATCACTGAGTTATAGGATGTTACAGTTCAGGATCTTTTATGTACTGAGTTCTCACTCACCTTGAAAGGCTAGGGCCAAAATATTGGCTATTCTTGTAGCGCTTCTTATTCTCCAACTTTTTAGTTCACAAACAAGTTGTTAACCCTCCAGAAGAGAGGCATAATGATATTATTTTCCTATAACATAGGCACTTGAGGTTAACATCATTATCTTTACGAATACCAAACATCTTGAACTTAACATGGAATCAGTATTTTCCTTCAATCATTGATTTTCTAATAAATCCCTGTAGAATGTGATAAAAAAAACAATTACATATTTTTACACAAAAAGTTTAGAAATCTAACCATTTCTAAAATTGTAGCAAGTCAATCTTATGGCACTTTTTCTTGTCTCTTATTCTGTTTTATCATCTCTTTTACTAGAAAAAAAATTACATTTACTTGAGTGAGAGAGTATAACAATAATTGATATAACATTAGAAGCAGTATGCATTTAGAAGACCAGAATGATAGATATTCCAAGCATGGTTTAGTATTACACATTGCTATCTCAGTGTAGTTGTTTAGTTCATGTATGTCGCACGTATATTTAGCCAGGATAAGAATTCTATCAATTAACTGCTGGTTTCAAAAACCTGTTGCAGATTTTTAGGACCATGGTTTTAACCATCTTGTATGCATAAATGCATGGTTTTGCTCCTGCCATGTTTCCTTGCTTTTTTCCTCTTTCTCCATCATTTTATCATTAAGTTCTCACATTCCATTTAACTATGTTATGCTTTTCTGTTTTTATTTCTTCTTTTGAGTTCTTGCACTAGGAAGACTATAATATATTTGCACATGTGGGTCTGATTTATTTCACTTATTAGTATATCTTCAAGTTCTACACACCCATATATGAAGACTTTGAGTTTATTATTCTTTATAACTATGGAATTCTCCATTGTATCAAATAAACTTTCTATTTCTGCTATAACAAAATAGTTCAGAAGTTATGTAATAATATGAAATATTGACACTATTAATTTCCTTCCTTATTGAAAACTGCCTCACACTCTATAGATATATCATTGTCTGTTTGCTCAGTGCTCTATTTGGGGAAATGTGGGCAATTTTCCAGAATATTTCTTTTACACATGATATGTTCTAAATGGTATTGTGTGCACCTGATTTTGCCAGAATAACTTCGGGATCAATTTGTGCAAGTAAGTTAGTTGGGTTGAATGCCATATACATATGCAATTTTCCTAGGTACTGATAAATTTCCTTTCACTAAAATTACATTGCTTTTCATTCCTATTTTCCTTGGTCTTAGTAACCACAAGTGATTTTGTAAACTTGGAGAACTATTTTTTCAAATCTATAGGTAAAACTATATTGGGAAAATAGTTATAATTTTAATGACAAAGCTCAAATTTTAAGTCCGTATTGTTTTCACAAATGTTTGATGTATATCTGTCTTGTTCCATGTATCTGTATACAGATACACAGCTAAAAAAGTTATCTTGCTCTTTTTTCTCCAGAAATCCATGATACAAAGAAAAAAAACATAATAAGATCACCTTTATTGCTACATTATGAAGAGTTTTACAATGAACACAATAATGGAATATGCTGGGAACTTATAAAAGAAAAAACAGCAAAATCTAAGCAGCGTGAATGATAGGACATACACTAGTGAAATGACAGGATATAAAATCAACACATCAAAATCAACATACGCATAGAGAAAGAGTAGGAAAAATGTTAAAAGTAGCAATAAAAATTTAAATATTTAGAAATTACCCTAAGGAAGTGAAAGGCCTCTACAATTAAAACTATAGTGCTCTGAAAAACAAAATTAACATGAACAGTAGAAATAAGAAAGATATGCACTAGTCGTGGATAAGCAGGACCAACATAATTCAAATGGCATACTTTGAGAATATACAAATTCAGTGCAATCCTATGCAAAATATTAACAACAGTTTTTTTTAAAAAAACTGAATAAATTAATACTAAAATTCATTTGGGACCAGAAGAGACCCAGAATATAAAAACAATGGGGGAGGGACAGATAAGTGGTAGCCATCACAGACTCAGACCTCAAGTTATATTTCAAAGCTCTAGTTATAAAATCACGAAGATAGTGGCACAAAAGTGGATATGAAATTAATGGAACTGAACAGAGGACAAAGAACACAACACTTTAGATATATCCAACTATTGGTTTTACAGCAGAGTGGATAAAAATATACATTTTAAGAAAGATATCCTCCCCCAGTACCACAAAAGAGAAAGATATCCTCTTCAATATATGTTGCTGGGGAAACAGACAGTCCATATGCAGGATATTGATTCTAGACCCATATCAATCACCATGTGCTAAACTAACATCAACATGGATCATAAAACTAAATGTTAAAACAGGAACACTTAATGTGCTAGAGGATAAAATAGGTCAGAGTCTAGCAATCAGAGATATAGGCAAGACATTCTGAGCAGAATATAGTTGCATAGGAAATGGTAACAAATCAACAAATAGGATTGTACCAAGCTTATGCACAACAAAAGAAATAACCAACAAAATGAAAGGCCGACCTATATAATGTGAAAGTGATGACTATTCCTCAGAAAGAGCACTAATATCTACACTATATTAACAACTGAAAACTCTGTCCCCTCAAAATAAGTGATCCAATCAAAACTGGGCAACTGAACTAATACACACTACATAGAAGTAGAAATGTCTAATGTGGAATGTCAGTGTTATTTTAATTTGCATTTCTCTAGTGAGAGTACAGCAATAACTGAAGTTACATCAGAAGGAGCACACATCGAAAAGACCAGAATGACAGACATTCCAAGCATAGTTTTAGTGTTACACATTGTTATCATCAATGTAAAAAACTTTTTGAAGGTTCTTAAGACCATTATCTAATTCATCCTGTGTATGGGGTCACAGAGGAAAAGGACTGAAGGTTGTTATGATTTATGTCTAGTTGTCCCCCCCAAAGCCTCATGCTATCATAGGGGATGGACATCTAGAGTTTGAGACTTGACTCATGATCCACTGGGATTATGTGTTTTAGTACTAACGGCACTATGGGTCTGAGTCCTTCTGACAGTATGGGTGTGGCTTAAGATGCATAGCCTGGGCCGGGCGTGGTGGCGCACGCCTGTCATCCCAGCACTCGGGAGGCTGAGGCAGGAGGATCGGTGCGAGTTCGAGACCAGCCTGGG
>PVJA010042277.1:0-17400 GCA_004027025.1 Myocastor coypus | reverse complement strand
TCTTTATATTACATTCAGGCTCTCTGCCTTAGCTCCCGCCCTAGGCTACACCCATAATCCCAGAAGTACTTCCACCCATAATCCCATCAGTACTAAAACCTATAATCCCAGGGATCATGGATCAAGTCTCAAACTCTAGAAGTCCCCGCCCAATGACTCCATGAGGCTTTGGGGGGACAACTAGACATAAACCATAACAATGCTATAACTAGTAATTCTGCTCAATGAAAGAGGAAACAAATCAGCAGGTTACACAGACCACGTGTGGGAGACTGTACATGAGGGATGAGGGAAAACCCCTTGGTGTGAGCTAAGGTCAGAACAACAGAAGGCACCAGCACTGTGAAAGGACAAGTGTCTCTGGCTCTGGGGACAGCTTATGTACAGCCCCTTTCATACAGGCAGTGGGGATAGAGCCCAAAGTAGCATCAGGACCTCTGGAACACAAGTTCAGTTCCCCTGAAAAACCAATGTTGGACTCTGCCTCAGGACTCACATCTTTGGCAAAATGGAAAATGTCTCTGTCAACAGGTTTTTTTGTTTTGTTTTGATTTCCTGCAAAGCTTTACTCCAGAGGGGCTCAGTCCTTCTAGGCAGCCAGCATGTTGCTCAGCTTCTCACACTTCCTCTTGGGCTGGATGTGCACCTTTACCTTTTTTTATATATATATTTTTAGGGAAGGGTCTACATGGTGTTCAGGGTCTTGCTACTAGATGCGACTCACAGTGTTCCACCTGTTTGCAGTGTCCCAAGAGCTAAGATTACAGGCTCACACCACCAGGACCAGTCTCAATTGCCATCTCAGCACTCCCCGGGGGCGGGGCCAGCACAGCAGGCCCTGCCCCTGCTTGCAGGGGCTTTAATCTACTGAGCTACTTTGCTGGCCCCCGCCCACCCTTTTCTTGATGAAATTGAGGGCACGTTTGTCCTTGGTGACCTTGAGCAGCTCCGTGGTGCACCACTCTAGGGGGCAAAGCTGCACACCTCCTGGATCATGTCCCGGATGAACATGGTGTGTTAGAGGCATCCGCCACAGCAGTTATGTCTCAGTTTGCTCACATTTTTAGTTACCTTGTGGCCCTTGTTGAGGCCCATGGTCATGGGATAGCATAGGGTTATGGCTACTGTTTTTCAATGGTTGCTGTGGTAGAAGCTCAACAGGGTTCTTTTTCTTTTTTTTTGCAGGACTGGGGTTCAAACTAACGACCTTGCACTTGCCAGGCAGGTACTCCTGCCACAAAGCTATCTCCCAGCCCCTCAACAGGGTTCTTTATATCCTGTTTTTTTATAGCAACCCAGAAAGCAGCATCCCTGTCATTGAGAACCGCCAGCTCAGCTCTACTGATGAAACTAGCTTGCACGTTAAAGTGAGGCTCAGTTGGGTGTGGTTGCTCATGCCTGCAATCCCAGCACTCAGGAGGCTGACAGAAGGCCAGCCAGGCATTTGAGACCAGCCAGGATTACAGTGAGTTCAAGGCCAGCCTGAACTACAAAGCAAGACCTCAAAACACAAAAGTGAGGCTTAGCAAGGGATTTACATAATCCCAGTACTCTATCATGCTGAAGAAAGAGGATCAAAAGTAGAGCCCAGGGGCCAGTGAGATGGTTCAGAGGTCTAAAGTATCTGCTTAGGAAAGCTTAGGCTACTGCAGTGACTGTGGCTCGATCCCTGGCACCACACGCTGCACCACCCCCACCCCCAGGGCAGGCTGAACTGGCCATTAAAAAAAAAAAAGTGGAGCACAGGCTGGGCAATGTAGCTACTCAGTGAGACCTTGTCTTACCAAAAATAAATAAATAAATAAAACCATAAAAACGACTGGGGATGCAGCTCAAATGAACTGGGGGTTCAATTCCCATCATCCTCCTTCCCAAAGTAAGGTTCAGAGCGCTGAAGTCATCTGTCTAAAGTCCACAGCATGAAATAGCAAGGATGGGGTGTGACACACATAAGGATGATGCATGTGCCAACTTTATTTACAATATATTCTGGACCTTTGCTCTAAAGGTACAAACTTTGTCCTATGAGACCTAGTATTCACTACTGGGTGACTTTGTATGTCAGATTCAGCAAATATTTATTGAGTAACTAATAGTTAATATGGACCAACTAATTAGCATAGGCTAGCCTGTGTATTTTAAGTGCTTTCACCAGTCATACGAAGCAGTGCAGCCAAGGGATACAGGCTGCACTCCAGAGTTCAATCTGTCTTCTCACTCAATAGCTATAACCTTTAAATATCTGACTTAATGTTTCAGAGCCTGAGTTGCTCATGTTCAAAATCAAGGATATAGACTGGGTGCGGTAGCATGCACCTGTAATCCCAATGCATGGGAGGCTGAAAACAGGAGGATCACTATGAGTTTTATCTGTGCAGTGGGATTCTGTAGGCCCTGTACTAAATACATTTAAAACAACAAAATACTGGGGGCTGGGGAGATAGCTCCGAGGCACAAGTGCCTGCGTGGCAAGTGCAAGGTCGTGAGTTTGAACCCCGGTCCCAAAAAAAAAAAAAAAAAAAATACTTCCCTTGCAAAACATTAGGGCAAAGCATGTATAACAATTTCTATTAATAATTAATGCCCCTTATTAGCTATTTCTTATTATTTACTGTGGGCTCCATGAAGGCAAGAATTATAGCTATTTTGTTCTCTGCCACTTCCCTTAGGGCCTAGCAAAAACACCTGACTTGAATTAGGTGTGAGTAAATGTTTATTGAATGAAATAAAGAATAAATACATAGCAGGGGTGGAGAGTGACAGTATCTCCATCAATATGCTCCATGCCATGGTGTTATGGTATAGATGTTCCCCCAAAGCCTCAGGTAGTCACTGGACAGCTTCTGGAATTTGTGATTATTATGGGTGTTGCTGTTGCACCTCCCCTGGGGCAGGTAATTTGCATTTCAATGTAACGAAGGAAAAGAAGTTAGGTGCTTGAGCTGCTGCTACCTCTCCCTTCAGCTCTCACTCTTTGCTGCTGCCATAAAAGGCTGCCTTCTGCCATGTGCTACTTTGCCTTGGAGCCAGCTGAATATGGACTGAAACCTCCAATAGTTTTGCGCTAAACTTTTCCTTTCCTAATTTGAGTGTTGGGTTTTTGTCCCAGCAATGAGAGAAGAGTAACTAAGACATGCAGGTCCCTAAACATGTGACGACATCTTGCTCTGGTTTTTAGGAGGTATTTTTCTACACAGGACCATCCTCATCCATGCTGAAAGCACTGTTCAGGGCTGGGGAAACCTTACCCATGAGACGGCATCCCACAGGGTGTGTGGGGAGACACGAGCAGACATCCACTGGAAAGCATCCTTCCATCCGTGGGACTTTGGATCCCTGCTTGTACTTGGCCCATGAGGGCCTGACCTAGATAATGCAATTAGAGACTAGCCAGTTTTGTCCAAAATGTGGGCAAAGATAGTTCAGGAGAGAAGATGGGTGATGAAATGGCAATGTCTCACCTGTGAACATTGGGAACAGAAACCAGCAAGGAGGAGGTCGCCTGAGACTCATCTGGGCTGGTGGGCTTGGGAGTCACCCCCCGGAAATCAGGACCCACCAGACGAGGAAGGACTGTATAGAAAACAAAGATTACTTTAACAGGATCAGTATAAAACTGGCCCAACAATCTTACTTCCAACCTAAGATGCTACTTTATCCTAGCAACACAGAAATCACTGGCATCTGTCTCTGCAGTGTTTTTGTTTTGGGGACGCTAGAAAAATGGAACCTTTTGTGTATGTGGCAAATGCTCTATCACTCAGCAACTTCTGCAATCTTTGCAGTGGATTTTCTTTTTTTTTGAGTAAGAGGACTGAGACAGGGTCTTGCAATGTAGGTAAGGCTGGCTTTGAACTTATTATGTAACCCAGACTGGCCTCATGATGATACTGCTGCCTCAGCATCCCTAGTGCTGGGATTACAGGTGCAGTGGTTCTGAAAGGAGAATACACATGGTGATCTTTGGCCTAATAGATATTCTAAAGGGTCACTGCTGAATCAATATAGCAGTCTCTCTCAGAGTGAAGCACCTAAATTTGAAGACCCTCACCTATGTGATTCTGATGTCCTACAATGGGTGGCAACTTCTGCTCTATGACAACACACTCACATACTATGGCTCCAAGTTCAGAGCAAGTCCCTAAATTCCTCTTTATTCTCTGGCTTCACCCACTCTACTGCCTCCCTTCACTGACTCCTCTCTTTGGAGATGCGCCCACTTCCCTGGAACTGAGCTTCTTCCCATGCATGTCCAGTTCCAGCAACCCCGGACTCCGGGCAAAATAGCCCCGCCCACCTCACTCTAGCCCCGCCCCCGTCGCGCCCGCCATTCTTCGCGCCCTCCCCCTCTGCACACGCGTCCACCGCTCAGGGGCTCGGTGGCCCGGGCGCTCGCGCTCTAGGTGCTCCCTACCTCGGCCCAGGAGTCCCGACAGGCGCCACATGCTGCCAGCACCATGGAGAACCCGGGCAGGGAAGAAAAGCCAGAGCGCAGGCCAACGGCCTGAGCTTCCGCAGCCCCGGGTGCTGCACGGCCACCACACGCAAGCCCTCGGCCGGCCAATGGGGACGAAGCCCGCCGGAAGGACGCATGCCCCGACAGGAAGTGGGCGGGGAAGCGCCGCGGGGCTCGCTGGGAGAAGATCCGGCTAGGGCAAGGCTCCAGGGGCGGGAGACGAGCCCGGGCCCCTCTGCCAGGGGCGGGAACGCGTAGGGAAGGCACCCGCGGGCAACGAAGCCGGACTGTGCAGAACAGGCCCCGGGCAGCGGGCTCGAAGGACGTGCGGACGCGAGGAGCTGCCGAGGCCCGGGCTCAGCGGGCGGAGGAAGCCGGTAGCGTAGCTTCCCGCCCGGGCCCACAGTGTGGACGAGAACTGCGCAGGGCCGGGGCTGCTTTCCTGGGTTCTAGCTTAGGCTGCTGTGTAACCTCAAGTGACCCCATCTCTGGTCGGGGCTATCTATGTATGTGGTGTTGGGGATAGTTGGGAAAACCTACAGGTTTAGACTCCTAAGGTGCCCCTTTTGAAATACTAGAGAGCTCAGCTTCAGACCCAGCCAGTGTTACATGTGTGTTCTTTTGTGGAAAAGAACAATTCCCCCATCACCCCATTTGAATCTATGAAATAAAGCATTCTACTTCGAATGTAGGATGTTCAGATTTCTTCCCCCAAATTGGTGACTTCTGGGTGGGTGAAAGTGTCCAAAACAGGGCAGAGCAGTAATAGTGTCACTTACTTTTAGGCCCAGTCATGTGCTGTGAAAGTTGTATGAATCTGTTAAACAAGCTTTGAGCCCTGCCAGCCACCATCCTAGAATTTGAAAAGAGAGCCGAGTAAAGAGCATTTGTGGCTTTCAAGAACACATGGTCCAGTGGATTATGAGTGCACTCTGGAGTCTCACAAATTTGGGTTTGAATCCCAGCTCTCTAATTTTATAGGAGTGTTATCTTGTGCAGGTTCCTTGAGCACACTAAGCCTCTTCATCTATAAAACGGGAAATTGCAGGGGCTTCATGTAGCTTAAGTAAAATAATGGATTTAAAAATGTTTAGCTTAGTTTTGACACAGTACTCACCCAAGAAACGTAATTGCTATCAATCACAGCAGTGGAGAGAGTGGGCAAAGGCAAGAGATAATGTTCTTAGAGAAGCAGGAGCAATGGGTTGTGGAAAGACTCAAGGATGACATTTGAGCTGGGCCTTTAAAATAGTAAGTTTTTAGAGTGGGGAGGGAGAAAGGCATTGGGAGGAGCAGAAACAAAATTAAACAAGAGCCCGGGAGTTGGAATTTGGCAGACTATTAAAAAATATCCTTATGGGGGATTTGGAACAGCTCTCTTCACATTACTTATGGAACTGCCTCCAAATAAAATGACAGAGGCTGAGTTTGGCTCTGTGCCTGCTGGGACTTCTGAGCCCTCCATTTTGGCCTGTCTGCACTTTGTTTCCTACTTCAGGGCTGAACCCAGCCCCAGCTCTGCAGTAAAAACACCCTGACTGAGCCCTTCCTGCCCTCTTGCTTTTTTTAATTCCTGGAGCACTTAATTTCTTACCATATAGTTTAGCAGTAATTATATGTTGCCCTGTTCTTTACTTGTCTCATTTGCATAAGTCTAGTTTCCCTAGTTCTTTCCCTTAGGATAGGGATACCACTTACCCAACCTGTGTCCCTCATGGGGCCTGACATAACTGTGGAGCTGTGGAGTAACACCTATGCTGCTGCTGATGAGTGTAGCCAAGAACATAGGATTTACCGACCAAGTCAGACTATATTATTTGTGCATACATGCATTCCTTGAGGACCCTTTGTGTAAAGTTAAAAAGTTTTGTTTGATCACCAGTGTGCAGTGCCAGCCCTGCCCCCGGGGCTCACTGAGACACTGATTGAGACTGGGCGTGGTATCGCACACCTGTAATCCCAAGACTTGGGAGGCCGAAGACAGCAGGATCACCATGAGTCTGATCTACGTAGTGAGACCCTGTCAACCCTGTCCTAAATACAAAACGAAAAAAAGTTAAAAGGTTTTGAAGAGCCAAACAACCCATGCCTGTAATTCTAGCACTTTGGGAAGCCAAGGCAGGAGGATTAAGAGCTGAATGGGTTCGATCCCTAGTATCCCTCAAAAGAAAAAAAAGTTTTGAAACAGAGTAAAACACTGTCCTTATGCACAGATGGCACAACAGACCAGGTGAGAGGGGGACAGGATGAGGGCTGCTGGAACCCTCACTGTTAGGTGAGATCACCTATTCTGTGCTCCATGCTGTCAGGAATAACAACTTTGTTTCCTTGACATTTGGCTTAAGTGCTAACCCCAAGCACCAGAACTTCTTTTCTCTTGCTCTGTGTTGGTAGATTGTGGCCTAAAGTCAAGTTGATTCAATCACTACAAAGGTAAGCTGTCTTACACCTGGAACCTATTGAGCAGGTGTCCAGTTACGCACCTGTGAAAATGTGTACACATGCATATGTACCTGTCATTGAGAGTGTTCTAGATATTAGATGTTGCCTTGGTTTTTATTGTACTTTATTTTGTTTTCAGGCAGGATCTTACTGTGCAGTTCAGGCTGGCCACAAACCCACTACAGAGCCTGGGCTGGCCTTGAATTTATGGCAATCCTGCCTCAGCCTCCTAAGTGTTGGGATTACAGGTGTGTACCACCATGCCTGGCTTCATAGACATTCTTAATTTGCATTAAACATATCAAAGCTTTACTTCAGTGCTTGAGGATGTCCTGAGTATATCACAGTTTTAAAAAGTGGATGTAGTCTATGACCTCACAGATTATAGGCATGTGCCTGTAATCCCAGCACTCAGGAAGCTGACACAGAAGAACTGCCATGAGTTCACGGCTAGCCTGAACTACATAGTGAGACCCTGTCTCAGCAAATCAAACGAATGGGGTTGGGGATGTGGCTTAGTGGTAGAGCTCTTGCCTTATGTGTACAAGACCCTGGATTTGATCCCCAGCACCACCAAAAACCAAAAATAACAAAAACAAAAGAAAAAGGAAAATCCAGAATGGTGTTTTAGTTATAGATTGCAGCATAACAACCACTTCAATGCTGAGTGGCTTAAAACAATCATCTCTCACAGTTCTGCGAATTGACTGGGCTCAGCTGGGCAAATCTGCTGGCCTCACTCAGTGCCTGTCGTGTGGTGGCAGTCAGGCAGCAGCCGGAGCAGGAATTGTGGGGACAAGTGGAGCCCTGCAGATGCTGGGCCTTCTTTCTTCTCCCGGTAATCTCAGGGCCCTTGCTTCCATGGCTTCTCCAGCTGAGTAGCTGAACTTTATGCATGATGGCTCAGAGTTTCCAAAGCACAAAAACAGAAGCTGCCCAGGGTTCTTAGAGCTTAAGCCCGGCACCCACAGGGCACCACCAGCAGTTTGCAAGGCCAGCCCCAAATCAGTGTGAGAGGTGAATGTTGGGAAAGTGGTTCTGCTGGAAGGCTTTTTGGAAGCAGCAGTGTTTAAAACTGAGCAACCTGAATGATGAGGATTAGAAAGTAGAGGATGAACAGGAAAAGCACCTTCAGTGAGGGAATGCAGTTGCTACGGAGTCTCACAGAGGCACAGAAAGTACATTTTAACAAAGCGCAAATCTAGATCGCAGGGGCTGGAGTAAGCATATATGGGACAGTGACCAGCCTTTAATTTGGAGAGATGTAGATGGGCCAAGGCATACCTAGGAAAGGCTTAGCAGGAGAGTGACTGGCCAGGTCAGAGAATTCAAAAAAGGCTGCTGAGTGGGAGATGGAGGAGAGGGGCTTAAATCCACATTTTCACCCTGCCCCTCCTAGGCCAGTGATCTCACTGTCACTAAAGACTAAAGAGCCTGGGTCATCTTTGGAGCACTGATAGTCGTTCTTTGTGCTTTTTAGTACGAGTGTTTTTATTGTAAAAGTATACGAAGAGATGGAGGAAGGAAGAAGGTAAGGAGAGGAAGAGTTGTAAAGAGAATTAAGTTACATTATGAACATGTCCTAACTCCCCAAAGTGAATGTAATCATTATGTAGTGGAAACATGTGCTAATAAAAATGAAAACTTTTGGGGCCCAGCAGAATGGCTCAGTGGTCTAAAGTGCCTGCTTAGGAAAGCCTGGGCGGCTTCAGGGACCGCTGTTCGATCCCCGGCACCACATGCTGCGCCTGCCCTGGGGGCAGGGCAGGCTGAGCTGGGCATAAAAAAATAAATAAATAAACAAAAGTTCTGAAACCAGAAAAAAAAATAAAACTAAAAATAAAAAATTTTAAAAAATGGAAACTTTTTTTTCCCCCCGCAGAACCAGGTTCAAACTCATGACCTTGCACTTGCCAGGTAGGCACTTGTGCCATGGAACTATCTCCCCAGGCCCAAAAATGAAAACTTGAAAGAAACCCCGCAAACTCCCTCATATATATTTATTTATTTATTTTTCATGCTTCAGAACTTTTGTTTGTTTGTTTATTTATTTTTATGGCTGGCTCAGCCTGCCCTGGGGGCAGGGCCGGCCCAGCATGTGTTGCTGGGGATCGAACCTCCGTCCCTGAAGCCACCTAAGCTTTCCTAAGCAGGTACTTTAGACCACTGAGCCATCCTGCCGGGCCCCAAAACTCCCTCATATAAATGTTTTGTTTTGTTTCTTTTATTTTTAGAAGAACATGTGGAAAACCTGCTACCTGGTAAGGATCTGGACATGAGGTTGATTACATGGTCAAACAATTTATACTTAAGCGTGAAATGTGTGTGTGTGTGTGTGTGTGTGTGTGTGTGTTTAAAGACCCTGCTGGCAAGGAATAGAGAGCATGCCATACTGAGTGGATTTGGCCCCTCAGATAAAAAGATATATGAAATTTAAATTATGTTTTCATTATAAAGAAGAGAAGGTCACTGAAAGAGCTCCTATTGTAAAAAGTCAAGTAGTCCTTAAGTTTTATTTCAGAAAGCAGCAGACTTCAGCTACAGGCTCCTTACCTGTAGTCCTATGTCCTAGAGGTGACCACTTCAGCTCTTCGAAGTGCCTGGCAGCCACACTCAAGGTCAGGGCTTTTGGATTGTGTGACAGCCAACAAATCCTCTATTCCACTCACCATCCCAGTTCCATTGGTCAAGTTGATTAGAATATCTTTTCCCTCAGTTTTCTCATCAGCCAGATGGAACTACCAATAACTATCCCCTTTTCATGAGATACCGTTTGAATTGCCTGGTGCGCAGTTTGTGAATGGTAGCTACAGATGAGGATGGATCTATCTTGAGAGCAGCAGCAAGTGCATGCAGTGTTATGCCTGCGCTACAGCAACAAGTGTAAGGCATGATTGTGTTTTGGAGGAACTAACAAGAATGTTGACTCAGTTGGAAAGGGCTGAGGCCTGCCTTTGTTCTAATGCCAGACTGTTTGTTAGCAGCCCCATTGCCTTCCTGTCTCTTCTAGAATTTTGTCACTATAATTACGCTATAATTGACCCTGTAGCTAAAGCTTACATCTCTTTACTCCTTTTTTCCTGTCTGCCTATGAAATATATACAGGTCTTCTGTATCTTTGCTTGAGCCTTCTGCCCTTTTCAGCTACCTTTCTGCTTTCTCTTTACTGTCAGATTTCTTAATTAGCACACATGCTACTTCCCGTGTCTGCATTACATCCTTGCTTTCTGGTCTTGTCTCCCAGCTTTTATCCCTGCTTTTCTGATGCAGGGCTCAGTAGGATAGTCAAAGCCCCCTGAAATAGTCACTAGGTGATCTTTGGACCAGGAGTGTTTGACTCAGTTGACCATCCACACCTTGATCTTACATAGAAAGCCTGCCTTGCCAGGCATGGTGGCCCATACCTGTAATCCCAGCACTTGGAAGGCTGAGGCAAGAGGATCAGTGTGAGTTTGAGACCAGTCTGGGATACAAAAGTGAGCTCAAGGCCAGGCTGAACTGCATAGTGAAACCCTGTCTCAAAAAGACAAAAAAAAAAAAAAAAAAAAAAAAAAAAAAAAAAAAAAAAAAAAAAAAAAAAAAAAAAAAAAAAAAAAAAAAAAAAAAAGAAAGAAAAGAAAAGAACAGAAGAAAGACAAAGAAATGCTGCCTCATTGCCCCATTCCCCTGTTTCTATCCATGTTATTGTTTCTCCCAAGCCATTCAGGAAAGAGATTGAACTCAGGTTTGGCTTTGTCCTCCCTCCACACGAGTTTTGGCTCTTACTACAAATGCTAGAAATTCGTTGGAGCCTTTGAAAATGTTTAATTGGTATACAGAGGAATGAGGGGATCCATCTAACAGCCCCCAAGGGCAGGATGTAGCCAGAACCCAGGAAAAACCAGCCCTCAACACTGGCTAACAAAAGGAGCTTCCCCCATCTGGTCTGTCTTGTGGATGCTTGTGATACTCACAGACACCCTGCAAGTGTCAGATACCCCCACACCCAGCCAGTTCCCAGGTCCTGTAAAAATGGCCACCTTGTGTCAGAC
The DNA here is from genome assembly GCA_004027025.1 of Myocastor coypus. NCBI lineage: Eukaryota > Metazoa > Chordata > Mammalia > Rodentia > Myocastoridae > Myocastor > Myocastor coypus. The sequence goes on along the minus strand of PVJA010042277.1, from coordinate 6,471 downwards.
CCTTGGCTGTCTCTTCTCCAGCCTCCTTGGTGTTGCTTCTCCCTCCATCTTCCTGCTTTGTCATTGCCTCCTCCTCTGGTTGCTGCAGCAATCACTGCCCACATTTTATTTCTTTGTTGTTTGCACTCTTCTGGATCTCCCTTCTGTTTTATTGGCTCCTAAGTGTGAGTGATTAGGCGCTTGGTTCTGGAATCCTGATGAACTGGGTTTGATTCCTCCACTAATTTCTAATTATATGAACTTGGGAAAGTTATTTGAATTTTTGAGTAATTCTTCATCTGTGAAAAGGGGTACATATAAAGGGCTTGGTGTGACCCCTGGTATACAGAAAGGACTCGATAAATGGTGACAATGATTAACCTTACACTTACCTCTTTCCTGAGTTCCAGTCCTGTACTACCTGCTAGCTAGATTTTTCCACTATTCTGCTGTGACCTGAGATCTATCTGTCAGAATTCTCTAGATACAGGGTGATGCACCTCTGCCGACCTCAGCCAGGCCTCTGTAGAGCAGCCTCTGAAGAGCAGTGCCCCCACTGGACCCCAAACCCTGGCTGACTCTTTCATCCAGGAAGGCAAGCAGGGCTGCTTTAGAGAGGTCATGGAGGAGAAGAATCCAACCTTTTAAAAAGCTCTCCACAGATGGGCATGGGGTTGCACATTATATAATCCCAGCACTCTGGGAGGCAAAAGCAGGAGGATTGAAAGTTCAAGCACAGCTTGGGCAATTTAGAGACTTACAGGGTCCCTATCTCAAAAAAAAAAAAAAAAAAAAAAAAAAAAAAAAAAAAAAAAAAAAAAAAAAAAAAAAAAAAAAAAAAAAAAAAAAAAAAAAAAAAAAAAAAAAAAAAACACCTGCCCAAGTGGTGAGGGCAGCAGAAGGGGTCATAAAATGAATTAAACTATGTTATGTGTTTGTACCCGTGTCCAATGATGAATATACTCATCATCATGTACTGCAAAAGGTACTAGTAAAAAGTTTAAAATTAAAAAAAAAAATGCCTTTTAGAAAAAAGCAGCCGCCACTCATTGTCAGTGAGATATAGCAGGAGTATGGGCGCTTGGGGAGGGTGTAAAGGATGAGCCCACACTTCAGGGCTGCCTGCTAGGCTCAGGCGGGGCCGCCCTCAGGGGCAGGGAGTTTGGGACCCTGAAGGCAGAGATGCTCCTGTTCTTAGCCAGCTCATGCAGGTCTCCTTTGCACCCCAGGAATCTGCCTCATTAAGCTCCTGGCATGGAGCAGAGTGTACAGCATTGCCTTGCCTCACAGCCCTGCACTCTGCACGTGCTCTCAGCTCTGGGGTGGTGGCACTCCTGTGGCAGGGACCTCAGGGCGTAGGGTCCCCTCTGCCACTGTCATGGAGCTGAGAGAGGGCTACCTTTCGACCATTTGCTCTGAGGCGGTGTTGCCAAGTAGCTTAGAGCAGTGGTTCTCAACCTTTCTAATGCCGTGGCCCCGCAATACAGTTCCTCATGTTGCGGTGACCCCAAACCAAACAATAATTTTGGTGGCTACTTCAAAACTGTAATTTTGCTACAGTTATGATTTGGAATGGTTTTAGGCGATCCCTGTGTTTTGGTTGTTTGACCCCCGCTGGGGTCAAGACCCACAGGTTGAGAACCACTAGCTTAGAGGTCGGGGCTCTGGCTCAGAACATGCCACTGAAGCCCTGCTTCTACCGCTACTCTTTGCAGCCGTAGGCCAGGAGCTTCACTTCCCTGTGCCCAATTGTAGGGGAGGGGACGACGATAGGCCTGTCAGATAGTTATGAGTTTTAGAAATGCAGGACAACACTTAAACCAATTGGTGCCAAAGGCCCTATGCTTATAGGAGTGGTCATCTCCATCACACACACACACACACACACACACAGCCTGCTGTCTGTACCCTAGCTCTATTGTCCTCTGTTCACATGTCTGGCCTTGGGACTATGAGTTCTGTGAAGTCCCAGCTGGAATTGTATGGGTCTGTGTTCTTGGTGCCAAGCACGAGACCTGGCCTACAGACAATCTGTGTGTGTGTGTGTGTGTGTGTGTGTGTGTGTGTGTGTGTGTGTGTGTTCACTGTGAAGAGGAACTGGTGAAACCATACAGAAGACTCAAGATTCCTTCTGGCCTCTCTGGTCACTTACCACTATGGACACCCTAGGACTGATACTTGCTAGGGCTGGGGATGGTACAGTGAGTGTAGTGGGCTGGGCTGCTATGCTCATGGAGTCCAGGTGATGAGCATTAAACACAAAACAAAATTGATGATGGATTTCAGTTGGGAACCTTTGAGGTAAGGCAGAGCCAGGTTGCCATGCCAGTCCAGGACAGAGGGACCACACTCTGGGGAGGGGGGAATCAGAAGTTCTCAAATAATGTAACTACTGGGGCCCAAAGAAAGAGTGGAGTGGTTGAGCAGAAGTGAATAAAGGCCTTCCAGCAAAGGGACCATTCAGAGGTCCTGGAGCAGAAGAGACAGGGCCACCTGGTAGAGGACAAGGTTAATGCAGCTGGAGCTCAGTGATGAATGGGGTCAGTGGCCCTATGAGGTGGCAGGGATGGGAGTATAACTTATTAGAAGCTGTGTGGGTTTTGGTGAAAATCTGAGTTTTCTAATGGTGGAAGCTACTGTTTATTCACTAGCATGTATATGGGTATTGCACTAAATGCTATGAGCTGTTTACCTCCAGGTGGCTGGTACTATTGTTTCCATTTTACACTCGTGAAACCCTAACTCAGGAAGATAAATTGCTCCAGATCCCACAGTTGTGGCAGAGTCAGATACCAGCAGCCAATCCCCAGTGGCCCATCCCAATAATTCAGTGTAGAATTTCTCTGCCTCTAGTCCCTGCTCCGCTTGCTCTAGATTGGGAGACCCCACGGATAATAGGTTTCCAGGTGGCTATTTGGGCTCCCCTGGCTTGACAGTCTGCAGAAGTGGCCACAAATGACCAGGGCAAGGGGCCCAGCCACGTGATCTCCTAGACGCAGGCGCCGCGGAGAGGCCCAGCGCGGCTGCAGTGCAGTGGGCCCGCGTGTGCGCTCAGGCGGCACAGCAGCAGCTGTGACTCCCGCAAAGCCGCCCAGGGAGCGCTGGCGGGGAGGGGCGCCCCTGGGCGTCCGGCAGGGGGCTCTCAGTCCTCGCGCTCCCGGGACTAGCCTGCAGCCCGGGCCGCCTGCATCATGTACCCTGCAGCCTTGAGGGGGAAAGCAGTGATCATTTCTGATTAAAAACTACTCTTTTAAAATGAGTTTCATTCTTTATTTCTTTCTGTCCTCTCGCAGGGCCAGAGAGAGGCAGAAAGCGACACGAAGAATCCATTCCAAACGAGCAGCCAAGAGGAGACGAGGCAGCTCCCAGATGTTGATGCTTTGTTTTTTGACATAAATCTTTGCACTCATATGGGAGTTTTCATTGATTCATGTTCCCATCTGCTGAATTTCCTTTTATTTATTTAATATGGCTTTTTGGGGAAATCTTGCTCTGAAGCTCTGGAGGCACATAAACCATTGCAGCCACGGCACCCCTCCTGCCTGCTGCAAACCTCACTGCGAGTAGGGGCGGGCAGGGGTTCCGCGGCATCCTGAGGGAGGGTGGCTCTGCATCCTCGCTGGTGGCAGGCACCCCAGGCCTGTGTTAGTGCGGCTGCGCTGTTACTTGGGGCCTGACAGAAGCTGTAAACCGAGGAAGAAAGCTTGTGCGAGGCAGATCACCTCCCGGATCTGCCTCTTTTCCTTCTTGCTCACCCACAATACCGCATTCCTTTCATGCTAAAGCTCTACTCACTCGTTTGAACTATCTGGAAACCAGGAAACCGTCTAACGGTGATTGTCCATATTCAGCGGGAAAGCTTTATCTCTTGCCCCACTCACCCCACACTCCTCCACCTCAACAGCGATCTGCTGGTAATGACGAAAGCCAACCAACTCTGGAGTTGGACTTCTGGCTTGAAGCCTGACTCTGCTTTTTATAGTGAATTTCTGAGCAAGTAAGCTGCTGGGAGCTGGAGCCCGCATTCTGTAACTGTAAAGCAGAGATAATTACTACTTTCTCAGCCATAGGTATGTTTTACAGATAAGAAACAGGCTGAAACCAGTGAAGAGACCTGCCCAACTGCTCCTCACTCAGTCTTTTTTTTTTTTTGTCTTTTTGAGACAGGGTCTCGCTATGCAGTTGAGGCTAGTCCTGAGCTCACTTTTGTAGCCCAGGCTGGTCTCGAACTCGCACCAATCCTCCTGCCTCAGCCTCCCGAGTGCTAGGATTACAGGCGTGCGCCACCACGCCCGGCATCCTCACTCAGTCTTATCCCATGCCCACCTACCATTCCCTTACTCCAGCTGCACTCCAGGTTTTCCTGATAGACCACCTACCTGGCAGAGAGGGAAGCCTTCCTTTTCAGGGGGTAAAACAAACATATAGAAGTTAATGATTCAGAATGCCCTAAATTTGACCTTGGCGTATAGACTTGGGCTTGGAAGGGACTTGGAGGTCATCTCATTCCCTGTCTTACCTAATCTATACAGGCCTCCCCCACGGGCACAGGGAGCTCTGAGCCTTTCGAGACAATCTTTTCTATTCGAGGATGCCTCTAGATCTTTAGAAACTGACAAACATTTGAATAAGGATATTGCTATGCAATAAACTATCTTTTCCACAAATCAAAGCCCTTAAGACCTATCCATATCAAGGTATAGGACTTTCATATGAAGGCCTAGGTGTTTTATAGCCTTGAGTAGAATGGAGTGTCTAGCCATCACCTAAAATGTGAAACTAATCCATACCACCACCCTCTGTGGGCTACATTCTTTCCTCATACCTGTCTATCCCATCCTGTCCAACCCTCTCTGCACATGTCTTGTGGATCTCCTTGCTGGGCTGAGAGCTAGATACCTGAGTCCACATGTAGTCATCGTCAGGTAAGAGTTTTCTGAAACCTCTGCACATGATCAGCAGGTACGATGATGCCTTTATGTGTGCTTGGTACCTGATGGGAAGCAATGCCTTAAATTTTAGTGAAGGAAACCACATGGTGTCAGGGACATGTCTGTTCACTTTGCTCAGCAACCACCTAGGTTGAAAGCACTGACTTTTTCTAGAACTTAAAGCCTACTCATTTGTTTGTCAAGATGACCAAGAGATAGAAAAGAAAAAGTTTTTAGCCAAAGAAAACAGGGAAGAAATAACCTCAGAAATGAAGAGTGGCGCCGGGCGTGGTGGCTCACGCCTGTAATCCCAGCACTTGGGAGGCTGAGGCAGGAGGATTGGTGCGAGTTCGAGACCAGCCTGGGCTACAAAAGTGAGCACAGGACCAGCCTCAACTGCATAGCGAGACCCTGTCTCAAAAATACAAAAAAAAAAAAAAAAAAAAAAAAAAAAAAAAAAAAAAAAAAAAAAAAAAAAAAAAAAAAAAAAAAAAAAAAAAAAAAGTATAAAAAAAAAGAAATGAAGAGTGGGACAGCGAGTGATACAGTATAGTAAAGTGGGTAATTATCCACCAAAATCTATTCCACGCTTTTCTATGACAAGAGAATTGAACTGGGCTGTGGCTATCCAGGAGGGGTCTACATTCTCTAGACTCCACTGCAGCTAGTTAGAGGAACATGAGTTAGTAAAGAAGTGATATGGAACTATGAAAACTTACACATGAATTAAACTTGCATATACCCCACTCTTTTACAAGCTAGGCTTCAGGCCTAGCAGTAATCAGGCCTCAACCATGTATGCTGCAACAAGGGGTAATGTAACCTTGATTTCTTTTTTTTTTCTTTTTCTTTTTTTTTTTTTTTTTGTCTTTTTGAGACAGGGTCTCACTATGCAGTTCAGGCTGCCCTTGAGCTTACTTTTGTAGCACAGGCTGGTCTCGAACTCGCACTGATCCTCCTGCCTCAGCCTCCTGAGTGCTGGGATTACAGGGGTGCGCCACCACGCCCAGCTAACCTTGATTTCTAATGACAATGTGGAACAGGACCCCTGCTGAAATGAAACACTCTCTTCAGATTATGTGAGCAATAAATGACCAGATGCATGTTTTAATTTAGTTATTACTAGTTTTCTAGTTGAACATTCCTTAATTAAAACAGAAGGTAGGGGCTGGCGGGATGGCTCAGTGGTCTAAAGCACCTGCTTAGAAAAGCTTAGGCGGCTGCAGGGACTGGGGTTTGATCCCCAGCACCACATGCTGCGCCAGCCCTGTCCTCAGGGCAGGCTGAGCCAGCCATGAAAATAAATAACTAAACAAAAGTTCTGAAACAAGAAAAAAAAATAAGATAAAAAATTCTTAAAAAAAAAAAAAAAAACAAAAGGCAGTGGGCCTGGTGGGATGGCTCAGTGGTCTAAAGCGCCTGCTTGGGAAAGCTTGGACGGCTGCAGGGACTGCAGTTCACTCCCCGGCACCACATGCTGCACTAGCCCTGACCTCAGGGCAGGCTGAGCTGGCCATAAAAATAAATAAATAAACAAACAAAAGTTATGAAATGAGAAAAA
>PVJA010042276.1:6037-17452 GCA_004027025.1 Myocastor coypus | reverse complement strand
GCCTTGAGCTCACTTTTGTAGCCCAGGCTGGTCTTGAACTCGCACTGATCCTCCTGCCTCAGCCTCCCGAGTGCTGGGATTACAGGCGTGAGCCACCACGCCCGGCTCTCATTTGCTTCTTGAAGGAGTAAACTAGCCACATTTAACTGGGTTTGATGTATTTTGATAACTCTCTTGGATGTTAGCTATAAACTGAAGCATGTGTAGAAGTAGTTGGGATAGCATTGAGCAGTTTAACTTTTTTTTTTTTTTTTTTTTTTTTTTTTTTTTTTTTTTTTTTTTTGTCTTTTTGAGACAGGGTCTCACTATGCAGTTCAGGCTGGCCTTGAGCTCACTTTTGTAGCCCAGGCTGGTCTCGAACTCACAGCGATCCTCCTTGCCCCAGCCTCCCGAGTGCTGGGAGTGCTGGGATTACAGGCGTGCGCCACCACGCCTGGCTAACTTTTATTAAAATAGAAGTATAGCTGGGCATAGTGGCGCATGACTGTAATCCCAGCACTTGGGAAGCTGAGACAGGAGGATTAGTGTGAGTTTTGAGACCAGCCTGGGCTACAAAAGTGAGCTCAAGGCCAGCCTGAACTGCATAGCAAAACCCTGTCTCAAAAAGACCGAAAAGAAAGAAAGAAAAAAAAGAAATATATTTGTTTGCCTTCCCTTGAAGAAGACCTATGCATGTGGGTATGGATTGTTCTTCAAGATAATGGCTCTGACTAGAGTTCACAAGGATTGCATCCTCTTAGAATCTTGAGTTCCTGATTAACCTTTAATGTTGACTGCTATCCAGCACTTACCTTATTTGTTTTTCTTTTCCTCCCCCCACCCCTTTGGTACTAGTGATCAAACTCAGGACCTTGCACTTGCCAGATAGGCACGTATGCCACTGACCTATCTCCCTCACCCTCTTTTTTGTTTTTCTGAGACACGGCTCTCATTATATAGTTCAGTCTGGCCTTGAACCTACTCTGTAGCCTCAAACTTGTAACAATACTGTCTCAGCCTTCTAAGTGCTGAGATTCCAGGCATATGCCACCATGCCTGGCAACCTTTCCTTACTCTGTTTACACCGTGACCTGCTACTGCCCTGAGGAAAGAGCTCCTTTTTACTTTCCCTCTGGTGAAGGGAAGGAAAGGCACTGGGCTTTAAAATGAAAGGACTTCTCTTAACGGCTTTAATTCTTACATAGTTGTAAATGCACTTAATATTCCCTGCTTATTAAAAGTAGCATAGGCTTGAAATAGTCTCGCAGTTCTCCACTGAGAGTACTTCTGAATAAATGGCTGGGGATTTAGCTTAGTGGTAGAGACCTTGCCTAGCATTGGCAAGGCCCTGAATTTGTTTTTGAGTACCAAAAAATTAAGACAACCCTGAATAGTTTACCCCAGGTCACATAAAACTGCCTGAGTTTACTAAGTTACAGCTGCTGTGTAAGGGTGAATGCAGGGCAGATAATGCTGCAGAGCAATTAAAAGAACTTTAAACCTGTGATAACCACCCTTGCCTGTATCTGTTAGGTTTCTTCTGTAGCAGGGACTCACTACCTTTACAGCTTTCTGAATTTATTTGAGAAATAGGTTTTGTGTTACTTTTGACTCTTTATAGTGTCTTCTTGTCATTGGTGCTGCTTGGCCTATTTCAGTGTCACACTTAATTAAGCACCTCCTTGAGCCAGATCCTGGGATCAGTTGCTTTAAGAATTGGGAAAGATAGCTGGGCATGGTGGCCCACACCTGTAATCCCAGCACTTGGGAAGCTGAGGCAGGAGGATCGATGTGAGTTTGAGACCAGCCTGGGCTACAAAAGTGAGCTCAAGGCCAGCCTGAACTGCATAGTGAGACCCTGTCTCAAAAAGACAAAAAAAAGAATTGGGAAAGAAGTGTAAAATGTACTTTCTTCTTTCAGCAGCTCTAGAATCTTCTAAGATTGTAGAAAGTGAAATGAGATTAACATACAATAGTAGAGAGAAATATATTAATTTATAGGATTTGTAGAGTGGAAAAGATCTTTGAAAAATCTCTTAACTTAGACTTTTATTGTTTTACATATGAAGAAGTTATGGTCCACAGAGATGAAATGATATAACCAAGATCACACAATTGTTCTTTCTCTGTAGTGACCTAGTATTTGATAAAACGTCAGAATTATGTTGTACAGGGCTGGCAAGATAGCTCAGCAGACTAAAACACCTGCTTTGGCAAGCACAATGACCAAGGTTCAATTCCTTGTCTCCCATACTGTGCTGGCCCCACCCCCAAGGTGTGCTGAGCTGGCTACTGAGTCCTGGCATGGTGGCACACGCCTGTAATCCCAGTGCTGGGGAGACTGAAAACAGGATCACTGTGAGTCTGAGCAGTGTGGTTAAAGACCTTGTACCAAATACATAAATTAAAAAATATATATGTTGTACACTGTAATTACTAGAGTAATTAGGGAAGAAAAAGTCTGGTAAGAGTTGGCATCAGAGAGATGTATATGGAAGAACTGGGATGTGAATGCTCCCTGTGAGATGGACCAGATGGCTTGGCGAAGAGTAGTGGAAGACATGCTGGTTGCTTGAGATAGGAAGACAATAAAGTTCTCAACTGTCATGTAAGGATTTTTTTTTTTTTTTTGTGGGACTGGGGTTTGAACTCATGACCTTGCATTCGTCAGGCAGGCTCTTGTGCCATGGAGCTATCTTTCTGGCCCCCATATAAGGATTTAGACTATGATAGACTCAAGGAGATAAAGTTGCAGTCAGGTAAGAAAAGCCCCACCAAGTTTGACCTGGTCCTTAAGAGAAGCCTTAGAAGGGTTTTTGCTGCTGAAGAGTCTGATGTACATAAAAGATTGCAAAAGTGAAAGCCTAGGGGTAGTGGTGGTATGGGAGTGGGGGTGGGGGGGGGAGGTTGATGGTGGTGGTGGTGGAGGAGGAGGAAGAATAAAGGTCTGGAGCCAGGTTATGAGGAGTCCGGATATGAGCTTAAGCACCTGCATAGCTATTGGATGTTAGGAATAAACAGAGGTGATTGAGAAGTACTGAAAGGAAAAAAGTGATGAGATTTCTGCATATCAACTAGTGGCATTTGAGTAAGTTTCCTATGTAACTGAGCAAATGGTGAACATTGATTATGATCTTTGAGAGTTAGAGCCTGGTTTGGTTGGTTGTAATTTTCATTGCAGCTAAAAGTGCTGACTTTCAGTGTGCAGGTCTCATTTCAGGTGTTTGAGTTATCCAGTCTCAAGAGGTAAGAGATGGGGTATTTTTCTTTGCTATTTAAAAATGTTAGTGTCAATGTATAAGCATCCGTTGGTAAAAATTCTTGTCAGTCTTGCTAAAGATTCATTTAATCTTTAAGAAATAACTCCTTGAGTTTTCTCAAAGCAAATAACTTTTTCTTTCTTACTATATTTATTTTATTAGCTGAATGGACTATTTCCACATAATATTGGTGCTGAGAATGAACTTTCAGTTCCTGTGTAAGCCTGGAGGGAACTACCTAAAGATCAGTCTTCCTCCTTTTGGAGAAAGAAATAAATAAGGAAATACAGTGATCCTTTGGGATCTTTCCTGTTTTACTTCCTTAAAACTGTAGACTGAAGTCACCATTGAATAGCAGCCATTTATGGAGTGTTTACTGTGTTACTGAGTTTCACATTATTCCTAGCCCTGGGCACTGAAAAATTGACAGTGCTAGTCCCATCTTAAAAGTGCACAAAAAGCCTCAAAAGTTAAGGCTTGCTTAGGTTCACACAGCTAGCTGGAATTTTGATCTTAAGTCTGGGTGCAGTAGCCCCTCTAAAATATATTTAGACTCTTGTCTGTTAGGTACAAGTGAGCTAGAAATGCAGTCATTCTGCTTTATTCACCCCTCAGGCATTACAGCCACCCATTGACTTACTGGACCTTCTCCCTAAAATAAGATTCTTTCAGTGCATACCTGTAGTCCTAGCACATGAGAGGCTGAGACAGAAGGATTGCCATGAGGTCAAGGACAGCCTAGGCTACATAAATAATTCCAGGCCAGCCTGAACTACATAGCAAGACTTGTCTCAAACAAAACAAATATAAATTAAAAAGGTCATTTTATGTGTGAGATTAGCAAAATGAAGATTGACCACCATCCTTTGTTTGCTAGGGCATAAAGACATGAGTACTGCCTCAATATATCAGTGGAGTTTATACAGTCTTTTCCAGTAGTGGTTTAGAGTTATGTATCAGAACATGGGAAAGCACAGTAATAAACTTTTAAGAATTCAGGTTATGGGGCTGGGAAGATAGCTCAGTGGAATAAATGCTTGCCTGGGAAGTGCAAGGTCCTGAGTTTGATTCCTGGTATCACACACAAAAAAAATCATTCTTAGTTTGCAAACAAGGGCTGGCAGTATAGCTCAGCGGACTAAACACTTGCTTAGGGAAGCGCAGAGATTTTGGTTCCTGGTCCGGCCTGCCACGCTGGCCCCATCTTGAGCGTGCTGAGCCGGCAATGGAGTCCAGGCATGGTGGCATATGCCTGTAGTCCCAGCACCTGGGAGGTAGGAAGCAGGAGGATCACTATGAGTCAGTAGTGAGACCCTGTACAAAAAAAAAGAACACAAACATTTACAAATGAAGACATGAGGGTGTTTGTTTCAGTGTATGTATGTGCCATCTAGGAAAAACATTTTCTACCAGCAAAGAGATTATGAGATGGATTTCAGAGATGCTAGAATATGTCAAAGAGGACATCTTCAAATAGTGAGTTTTACCATATTACTAAAAAAAAAAAAAAAATCAGACTAGTAGATCACAGTGCCTATTTAATGTAGTGTGAAGGGTGTGATGTTGATGTAATAGCACAGAATAATGTCTTCATTTGTACAGGGGAACATTTTAATATTTGAATGGATCCTCTTTTTATGGCCAGCTCAGCCTGCTCTAGGGGTGGGGCTGGCGCAGCATGTGGTGCCAGGGATTGAACCATGGTCCCTGTGGGTTTGATCCCCATGGTTGCCTAAGCTTTCCTAAGCAAGTGCTTTAGACTCCTGAACCATCTTTTTTTCTTTTTGTCTTTTTGAGACAGGGTCTCGCTATGCAATTCAGGCTGGCCTTGAGCTCACTTTTGTAGCCCCGGCTGGTCTCGAACTCCTACCGATCCTCCTGCTTCAGCCTCCCAAGTGCTGGGATTACAGGCATGCGCCACCATGCCCGGCCGTCCTGAACCATCTTGCAGGCCCCTGGATCCTCTTTTTAAGTCACAGTATAATGTATTGAATGCTTAGTAAGTTCTTGTACTAAGCTAAGTATTTTATCTGTACTCTTTTGCATTTATGTTTTAAGTGTTCTGCTCAGGAGTTAATTTGTTTTGTTAATGACTGGGGTTTAATCTTTTTAATGTGTTTTTATTGTTGTTATTTTTTTTTTTTTTCTTTGTATTTGAGGGAAGGGTCTAGAGGGTGTTCAGGGTCTCACTACTAGATTGGACTCCTAGTGATCCACCTGTTTACAACCTCCCAAGAGCTGGGATTACAGGTGTGTGCCACCACACTCAGTCTCTATCACCACTCAGTGCACTCTAGGGATGGGGCCGGCACATGGCAGATCCAGGGATCGGACCCTGGCCCTAATCCTCTGAGCTAATTGGCTGTCCCTTGTTTGTTTGTTTGTTTTTTTAATTTTATTTATTTTTTTCTTGTTTCAGAACCTTTATTTGCTTATTCACTCATTTTTATGACTGGCTCAGCCTGCCCCAAGGGCAGGGCTGGCGCAGTATGTGGTGCCGGGGATCGAACTGCGGTCCCTGAAGCTGCCCAAGCTTTCCCAAGCAGGTGCTTTAAACCACTGAGCCATCCCGCCAGGCCCTGTTTTTGTTTTTTTGAGCTACTCTTTTTTTTTTTTTTTTTTTTTTTTTTTGCGGTACCAGGGATCAAACTCAGGACCTTGCTCTTGCCAGGCAAACACTTGTTTCACTGAGCTGTCTCCCCAGCTTCTTGTTTTTTTGAGATAAGGGTTTCACGATATAGTCCAGACTGGTCTTGATTGAACTTACAGCCTCGGCTGGCCTCAAACTCATGGCTGTTCTCTTGCCTCAACCTCCCCAGTGCTGGGATTACAGGTGTGTGCCATCATTCTTGGCTGTGTTTTGCTTGTTTCTGTTTTACAGTACTGGGGAGTGAAACCAGGGCCTACCCACTAACTTCATTCCCCCACCACCACTTAAGTTTTGAGACAGGGTCTTGCTTAGTTGCCTAGGCTAGGCTGGAACTTTCAGTCCTACTGCTTCAGCCTCCCAGAATGCTGGGATTACAGGCATGTATCACCACATTGGCTGTTAGTTTTTTTTTTTTTTTTTTTTTTTTTTTTTTTTTTTTTTTTTTTTTTTTTGTCTTTTTGAGACAGGGTCTTGCTGTACAGTTCAGGCTGGCCTTGAGCTCAGCTTTGTAGCCCAGGCTGGTCTCGAACTCTCACCGATCCTTCTGCCTCAGCCTCCCAAGTGCTGGGATTACAGGCATGCACCACCATGCCTGACTTGGCTGTTAGTTTTATTAATGTTACTCAGATGCAAAACTTCAGGTAAGAAGTGGTCAGTCAGGGGCCACTTAAGTCATATAAATATAACCATAATAAAATGTTTGTCTGCTATTGAAATTCAAAGCTGTTTAAACTGTCTCAGAGCTCAGCCAAAAATCTAGTATATAGTTACAGGATTGTCTGATATATAAGTCCTTTTCTGCATTCTTTTTTTGTTTGTTTGTTTTGTTTTGTTTTGTTTTGTTTTGCAGGACTGGGGTTCAAACTCACAACCTTGCACTTGCCTAGCAGGCACTTGTGCCTTGGAGCTATCTCCCCAGCCCCCTGTGCATTTTTACACAGCCATAGTCAGGATTAAACCTAAAGACAGAGATGTGTACCTGTAGGTGTGAGGGGGTGCTCATACAATTTTTTGTGAAACTGTATTGTGCTGTTGCCTAATAGGAAGAGCTGTTTTTTTTTTTTTTTTTTTTTTTTTTTTTTTTTTTTTTTTTTTTTTTTTTTTTTTTTTTTTTTGTCTTTTTGAGACAGGGTCTCGCTATGCAGTTGAGGCTGGTCCTGAGCTCACTTTTGTAGCCCAGGCTGGTCTAGAACTCACACCAATCCTCCTGCCTCAGCCTCCCAAGTGCTGGGATTACAGGCGTGCGCCACCACGCCCGGCAGGAAGAGCTGTTTTTAAAAACAGCTTTTGGCAAAGCTCATCAGTGGTCTTTACTGTAAGAATTAAATACTTCCATTACCTATAGGTAAGGAGCCTTGGGAGATCATTCTCTTTGACTTGAAGACTGAGAATAGGCATATTTTCCTCAAGCAACTTTTTGAAATTCTTAGGATGCTATAAACAATTCAATAGTATGTCCTTTGCAGGACTTTTTTTTTTTTTTTTTTGCGGGACCAGTGTTCAAACTCATGACCTTACACTTGCCAGTCAGGCACTTGTGCCATGGAGCTATCTCCCTGGCCCCTTTGTAGAAAATTTTGAAGCATCCTTAGTCTCATTTCTGGCAGTGGTTCCTAGAGTTTTTATTCTGACATTGTTATCAAAACACTTATTCAAAAATAAAAAAAAAATGTGGGATAACACACTTTAGCTGGGCGTGGTGGCTCACGCCTGTAATCCCAGCACTTGGGAGGCTGAGGCAGGAGGATCGTTGTGAGTTCGAGACCAGCCTGGGCTATAAAAGTGAGCTCAAAGACAGCCTGAACTGCACAGTGAGACCCTGTCTCAAAAAAAAAAAAAAAAAAAAAAAGTGGGATAAAACACTTATTAATTATTCTCAATGAAGTTTATTAAAAGTTTTTTCATTCACCTTAATAAGGGCTTTAATTTACTCTTTATTTAGTTTGACAGGGTTTTGGGAGGGGGCAGTGTTTGACATTGATCGCTAGAATGTTCTACCACCAAGCTATTATACTCACAGCCCTTTTTATTTTATTTTGAGACAGGGTCTTACTAAGTTGGATGTTTATTCCTGGCCTCAGTAATTGGGATTCCTCATTATGGCCCACACAGATCTTGTCTAAGTTTTATAACTATACATATATTTTTATAATACTATACAATACTAATACAATAATATACAATACATATATTGTAAGGGCTTTAATACTATAACATGTTGGCCATTTTTCATATTAGTTTTACTACTTTTTTTTTTTTTTCTTTAAATCTTTTTGAGAGGGGCTGGGGAGATAGCTCCAAGGCACAAGTACCTGCCTGGCAAGTGCAAGGTCATGAGTTCAAACCTCAGTCCCACAAAAATAAATAAATAAATAAATAAATAAATAAATAAATAAATAAATATATATATATTTTTGAGACAGGGTCTCACTATGCAGTTCAGGTTGGCCTTGAGCTCACTTTATAGCCCAGGCTGGTCTCAAACTGCAATGATCCTCCTGCCTTAGCCTAAGTGCTGGGATTATAGGCGTGTGCACCACATACAGCTAGTTTTAACTAATTATCTTTAATGATTAATACATCAAGGTGATGTTCTGTAATTGGATTAACCATAGCTGTGTTTGTTGGATGTTTCACTTGTTTCTGTTAATACTTTAGTTTATAATATTAAGGGAAGATTTGATACATGTTTCTCTGTTTTCCAAAAAGATTGAATATAGGGTTATCTACTTAGAATAGCTAAATGACAGTGGGCCATATTCTCTAGTCTGAATAGGTAATAATAGCATAGCTAATGCCTGCTTCATTCTCTATTCTCCCTTTACAAAAGAACATTATTTCCAAACCTTGACTGTGTTTTAAGACTGTGGTAACCAGATAAGCGAAACCTTAAATTTTATCTTTTGCATCTATGATGCTGATATATTTTTTCTGATATACTTTTTATTTCATATCATTCAGTTGATTAATTTGCTTTAAAGCTCTGTCAGGAGGTAAAATTAATAATTGCTGGAAATTTGTTATATATATATATATCTTATATGTATTTAGGACGGGGGATAGAGGGTCTACAGGGTCTTCCTATGTAGATAGGACTTGTAGTGATTCTCCTGTTTTCAGCCTCGCAAGTGCTGGGATTACAGGTGTACACCACCGCGCCTAGTCTCAGTACGCCCTGGGGCAGGGACAGCATGATACGCTGGGGATCATATCCAGCTGCTGTGCTCTACCAAAGCAGGCACTTTAGTCCACTGAGCTATCAGGCTGGCTCCTTGTGTATATTCATATATTCATACAGTTTTAATTTAGTTTTTCTCCTTTTTTTTTTTTTTTTTTTTTTTGGTGGTACCAGGGATCAAACTTAGGACCTTGTGTTTGCCAGGCAAGCACTTACTCCACTGAGCTATCTCCCTGGTCCATAGTTTTTCTCCTTTGAATTAGGTGAAAGTCTTCTAAAGGAAAAGTCATCCTCACTCAAGTGTGGAAAAAAACTAAAAGACTGTTTAGTTTATGTCTTTACATGCTAAAGGCTTTTAGGAAAGTGTAGAGTAAGGTAGTGAACATCCTTCATGTACTTGAGCACACTACGGTGCGTCTGGATGTTGGAATTATGGAGAGCTTTCACTTTCTATGCCAAGTAGTTCTGTAGTGGATGTTTTTACCAGCATGTATTTTGTGATCAGAAAGAAAGTCAATGAACTTTTTAGGGCCTATTTTGCTTTCTTCCAAGAAAAGGAAAAATAAATGGGCACAACGTCCTAAACCAGATAGTTTCATATTAAGACTCTTTACTAGCCTGGTAAGCACAAGGTCCTGAATTCAATTCCCAGTAAACCCCCCCCCCCTCCCCGAAATGTTGTTGGTGCAAGCATATACTACTTCCTCTACATTTTCTGGAGGCTATTACAGATCTACACTTTAGGTAGAATATTTGATAATCTAGAAACATGCTCAGATCTTTATAAATGAACAGAAGGGCCAGCCAGATAGTTCAGCAGAGTCAAGCACTTGCTTAGGCAGAGCACAGTGGCTGAGATTTGACCCTTTGCATTCCTTGTCAGCCTTGCTTCAGGGACATGCTGAGACGGCATTGAGACTGAGCATGGTGGTGCGCCTATAATCCCAGCACTTGGGAAGCTGAAAACAGGAGAATCACTACAAGTCAGATCTATATAGTGAGACCCTGTAGACCCTGTATGTACCAAATGCTAAATAAATAAATAAATGGTCCTGTGAGGCTAAATACTTCTAACCCTATCATTCTCATAGGTGAAGGCAGAAGAATCACAAATTCAGGGGCTGAGGAGATAGCTCTGGGGCACAGGAGCCTGCCTGGCAAGTGCAAGGTTGTGAGTTCAAACCCCAGTCCTGCAAGAGAAAAAAAAAAATCACAAATTCAAGGCCAGTCTGACAGTTTTAGTGACTTATTAACAAGCTCTCCTATCTTATTTAAATAGAACTGAAAGTGTAGCTCAATATGAAGCCCCTGAGTTTAACTTTACATACCATAAAAAAGACTTAAAAAATGAAGATTTGACATTATAAGTGGCTTTTAGTTACCCATTTTGTATTTTAAAAATTGTCTGTATTTTTAAAAAAATGCTTACTAGCCGGGCATGGTGGCTCACGCTTGTAATCCCAGCACTTGGGAGGCTGAGGCAGGAGGATTGGTGTGAGTTCGAGACCAGCCTGGGCTACAAAAGTGAGCTCAAGGCCAGCCTCAACCACATAGCGAGACCCTGTCTCAAAAAGACAAAAAAAAAAAAAAAATAAAAGCTTACTAGATACATAGGAAAGTATAAAAGGTCGTACTCCTGTCACCAAGAAACTTGAAATTAAGTAAATCTCATTCATGATTAGAAAATTTATATGACAAACCCTTTTCTTAAAGAAAATTATTGTTAAGGTGTTGTCTGATATTGAAGTGTTCTGTAACTTCTCATGAAAAAATAATCCACATATCTAGGCTTACTTTTACAATATGCTTTTTTTTTTTTTTGCGGGAGTGGGGTTCAAACTCACGACCTTGCACTTGCCAGGCAGGCACTTGTGCCTTGGAGCTATCTCCCCAGCCCCTTACAATATGCTTTTTGTATGTGGTAGGGAGAAAAAATTTGAAATTTCAATAATGAAAGTAAGCAGGTACTTCATCTTTGGAGATCGATTAGGTTTCCATTTAAGTGTACAATACTGCTTTAGAAAATAGCAGTCTCAGAGGCTGGGGAGATAGCTCCGAGGCACAGGTGCCTGCTGGGCAAGTGCAAGGTCGTGAGTTCGAACCCTGGTCCCACAAAAAAAAAAAAAAAAAAGAAAAGAAAATAGCAGTCTCTTCAAGGCTTTCTATGCCAGGCCATTAGAGAAAATCAATTATTAAGACTTCATTGGAAGTGACACGTTAAAGCTGAGTCAGAAAGCTGGGGAGCGGGGCGTGGTGGCTCACGCCTGTAATCCCAGCATTCGGGAGGCTGAGGCAGGAGGATTGGTGCAAGTTTGAGACCAGCCTGGGTTACAAAAGTGAGCTCAAGG
>PVJA010042275.1:0-17428 GCA_004027025.1 Myocastor coypus | reverse complement strand
AGGGCCTCTACCTCAACCTGATAAAAGCCATCTACAACAATCCAACAGCTAGCATAATTCTAAATGGGGAAAAACTGAAGTCTTTTACTCTCAAATCTGGTACAAGACAAGGATGCCCCCTATCGCCACTTCTATTCAATATAGTTCTGGAGTCACTAGCTACAGCCATTAGACAAAAAAGAGAAATAAAAGGAATAAGAATAGGTAAAGAAGAAGTAAAACTTTCATTATTTGCAGACGACATGATAATCTACTTAGAAGACCCAAAAAACTCCACCAAAAAGCTACTGGAATTAATACACAAATTCAGTACCATAGCAGGTTACAAAGTCAACACACAAAAGTCAGTGGCATTCCTCTACATAGATAACAAACACACTGAGAGACAAACTAGAGAAATAGTGCCTTTTATGATAGCACCGCAGAAAATGAAATACTTAGGAATCAACCTAACTAAGGAAGTAAAAGACCTTTTCACTGAAACTATACTACTCTGAAAAAAGAGATCTTAGAAGATCTCAGGAAATGGAAAGATATTCCCTGCTCCTGGATAGGAAGAACCAACATTGTGAAGATGGCCATACTCCCTAAATTATTGTACAGATTTAATGCAATTCCTATCCAAATACCGTCGACATACCTCACAGAGCTGGAAAAGTCATTCCAAAAATTTACTTGGAACCAAAAAAGACCCAGAATTGCAAAGACAATTCTCAGCAATAAACGTACGGCAGGAGGTATTACTATTCCTGACCTAATGTTATACTACAAAGCTACAGTAATAAAATCAGCATGGTATTGGCAAAAGGATAGACCTGAAGATCAATGGAATAGACTAGAGGACGCAGAAGCAAATACAAACACACTCAGCCACCTTATTTTTGACAAAGGGGCCAAACATGTGTACTGGAAGAAAGACAGCCTCTTTAATAGATGGTGCTGGAAATATTGGCTCTCTACATGCCGAAAACTAAAACTTGACCCTAGTCTATCACCATGTACGAAAATAAAGTCGAAATGGATTAAAGATCTAAATATTAAAAGTGAAACATTAAATCTCCTGGAAGAGAAATTGGGAGGAAATCTTGAAGACATCGGAGTAGGTAAAGAGTTCACGGACGGAAATCAAATTGCATGTTTAACACTTGAAAGCATAAACAATTGGGACCTCCTCTGGCTACAAAGTTTCTGCATGTCAAGGGAAATTACTAACAAAGTGAAAAGACCACCCACAAATTTCAAAAAGATGTTAACTAACATGTACTCAGACAAAGGTCTTCTATCTAGAATCTACAAAGAACTAAAAACCATTAGGGTCCAAAATTCAAAGACCCAATCCAGAAATGGGCATCTGAGATGAACACTCACTTCTCAGAGAAAGAAATACAGCAAGCCTACAAATACATGAAGAAATGCTCCCCATCGTTAGCTATTCGTGAAATGCAAATCAAAACAACACTTAGATACCAGCCCACCACAGTAAGGATGACTATCATAAAGAAATCAACCAGCAACAAATGCTGGACAGGCTGTGGGGAAAAAGGAACCCTTCTCCACTGCTGGTGGGAATGCAGATTGGTGCAACCATTATGGAAAGCAGTGTGGAGGATCCTTACAATACTACAATTGGAAGTTCCGTGCAGTCCAGCTATCCCCCTACTGGGAATTTTCCCAGAAGAACTGCAAACTTCATACCATAGTGATATCTGTGCACCTATGTTTATATCAGAACAACGTTTTTTTTAGTTTCAATTTTTTATTGTTTAAATTTAACAATGGTTATATTACATATTTTGTTCATCAGATCAGTTTAGATTAATACATATAGGTATATAAGATAGATCAAACAATTAAACATTAACCTTTGTAAATCAACATTACGTCTGTTTTTTTTTTTCTTTTCCCCTTTCTTTTCTTTGAAAGTTGACATATTGCATATTGTCCTCACAATCATTGCACAGAGTACGGTGTGTAGGCATGACCCACCTCCCTATTGATGTGCTTTAGAAAAAAAATAAAAGGGTAAAAATATACTTCTCTTTGGACTAAGAGGAAGCAGATACATATACAGTCAAATGTTTTTCAATTGCAGTGAGCCACCAGTGAAGCTTGTGATGTTGGAGGCTATTGAATCTAAGCCTGCATATAGCAGCCCAATTTGTAATAGCCAAATCTTGGAAACAACCAAAATGTCCATCATTTGAAGAATGGTTAAAAAAATGTGGTATTTTTATACAATGGAATACTACTCATCCATAAAGAATGATAAGTTTGAAGACTTCATATATAAATGGATGTATATTGAACATATACTCATTAGTGAAATAAACCAGACCTATATATGTAAATATGGTATAGTCTCCCTAATATAAAACTTTAAAGAAGAAAACAAGAACTTAAGGGCATAACACAGCTGAATGTATTATGGACTAAACAACGAAGCGACTGGAAGCAGATAAAGCAGAAAACATATCAATAGCAAAACCATGCACTGATGTACACAGGATGAATCAGATACTGGTCTCAAGAACCTTCAAAAGGTTCAGCATATTGATTATAGCACAATGTAACACTAAAACTATGTTTGGAATACATGTCACTCTTGTCTTTTTGGTATATACCGCTCCTGGTGTAATTTCAGTTAGTGTCATTCTCTTAAGACTAGTACTTGAAAATAAGAGACTAAGCCAAAAACCCTATTCTTGACAGGCTACAATTTTGTATTTCCTTGAATTTCCAAATATCTGTGTCAAAATTGAGTAACTGCTTATATTACATTGTATGGAAAGTTATTAGAATATCAATGATGGTCAGAAAATATCATTTCCAAGCTAAGTCGAAGATATTTGATATTCAGAAAGCCAGTGATGAGAAGTTCAAGTTCCTATGTTATAGAGTATTAGTATCACAAAGCTTTTCTGCTGGAGTGTTGACAATGTAAGTTAACAGACCGACAACTCGAGAAAAAGAAGGGCTATAAGATAGCCAATATTTTGGCCCTAGCCCTTCAAGGTCAATAAAGACCCAGGATATAAGGGAACCTGTGCTGTAATATCTTATAACTCAGAGGTGTCCCAAATTTCCTGGTCAAGGAGATTATGGGACCTCAGAGGAAAGGGATGAATGAACTGTGGTGTGTCTAAGGAGAGTCACCCAGAGAAAAACATTCTTTCAGGCTTTCACAGAAAGCAACATGGCCAAGCAATGGCCATGACTCGTCCCGAAGGCTGACATGAACAGTAGTTCTACAAAGTATTGTCTATGGTCTCAAACTTAATCCTGAGGGGATTAGACCCTGGAAGATACAAAAAAAAAATGAATTTTTTGTTATATAGGTCTTGCTTCAACTTACCCTTGATGACCCAGCAAGAAAAAGAAAAAAAAATGCTTAATTACAATGGAAGAAACGCAGAGCGTTTCATATCTATATGTATTAATCTATCTATATGTATTAATCTTAACTGATCTGATGATGAAAATATGTAATATAACCATTGTTAAATTTTTACAATAAAAAAAATTGAAACTCAAAAAAAAAAATAAATGTATACCACTAAAAAACAAAAAAAAGATGCAGTGCAGAAATGGGCATCTGAGATGAACATGCACTTGTCAGAGAAAAAAAATTCAACAAGCCTATAAATATATGAAGAAACGCTCAACATCCCTAACCATTTTTGAAATGCAATTCAAAACAACATGTAAATACCATCTCACCACATAAAGAAACACTATTGTAAAGAAATCAAGCAACAACTAATGTTGGAGAGGATGTTGGATAAAAGAAACACTCCTCTACTGCTGGTGGCATGCAGACTGGTGCAACCATTATGGAGAGCAGTGTGGAGGCTCCTTAAAAAAATGCTTAATTACAATGCTTGAATCGCAGAGCTAGATTGGTGAGATGAGCTTTAGGAGGCTTAGATTCAATAACCTCCAACATTACAAGCTTCACTGGTGGCCCACTGCAATTGCAGAACTTTTGACTGTGTATGTATCTGCTTCCTCTTAGTCCAAAGAGAAGTATATTCTTTTCCTTTTTTCTTTTCTAAGCAACATTAATAGGGAGATGGGTCATGCCCACACACTGTACTCTGTAGAATGATTGTGAGGACAATACGCAATATGTGAACTTTCAAAGAAAAGAAAGGGGAAAAGAAAAAAAAAGTAATGTTGATTTAGAAGGGTTAATGTTTAATTGTTTGATCAATCTTATATACCTATACGTATTAATCTAAACTGATGTGATGATGAAATTATGTAATATAACCATTGTTAAATTTAAACAATAAAAAATTGAACCTTGGAAAAAAAAACTAGAACTGGAAATCTCACTCAATCCAGCTACCCTCCTACTGGGAATTTTCCCAGAAGAACTGAAAACATCATATCATAGTGGTATATGTCCACCTACGTTTATAGCAGCACAATTTGTAATAGCGAAATCTTGGAAAGAACGAAAATGTCCATCATCTGAAGAATCGTTGAAAAAGATGTGGTTCTTTTATACAATGGAAAGTTTCTCAGCTATAAAGCTTTATAATCTAGAAGACTTCATACAAAATGGATGTATCTTGAAGATATACTCATATGTGAAATAAAATATGCCTGCAAGTATACATATTGTATTGTCTCCCTAGTATAAGAATTAAAAAAGAAGTGAAAAAGAAGAGGCATAACACAGCTGAATGAAAATCAAGGACTGAAGGTTAAACAACGCAGTGAATGCAAGCAGAAAGTATAGCAAACATGGCAGGGGCAAAGCCATGCACAGGATGAATTACATAATGGTCTTAAGAACCTCCAAATGGTATATGACACTGCGGATAGCAATGTGTAACACTGAAATTATGCTTGGAAATGCCTATCATTCTGGTCTTTTACATGTGTGCTGCTTCTGATGTAATTTCAGTTATTGTTAATTTCATATACTCTCTCAAGGATATGTTTGTTTTACATGAAAACAAAAAATCGTATTAAATTAAAGTAGTGTAAGGGTCGAGTCACCGCAGAAGGAGACCCCAAGAGTCCGTCTGTCATGCAAGCTGCAAAGGGCAAGCTTTATTTATCTACGTATACGCAGGGCGATCTGAACACGCAGGAACAGAGAGCCTCTTCAGTGTATCAGACAAAGTTTTTAAAGGCAAAAAAAAGAAAAAAAACCCACAAGAATGGGGAAGGAGCAAGCAAGTTACAGAAGCGAATCGCATTGGTTAGTTTAGGTTGATCTTTAAAGTAATTGGTGGGCTTTGGGAATATATGAGTTTCCAAGGTAACTAAGAGGAGCAGAACAAAAGGGGAATTAACCTCTTTCATAAGAATGTTCTTAGGCCCGGAGATGAGATCTTTGCTCAAGCCAAGAACAGGTGGGCTTTAACTATGTTAACAAACCTATTTTACAAGAGTGTTCTTAGGCCGGAGATTAAATGTTTGCTCCAGCCAGGCCTTTGTTTTAGGGACTGTCTAAGCTCTATGGCCCTAAATCAGTAGGTAGGGCCCCCTTACTGAAGGACGTTTTATTTTTAATTCACATATGTGATCTTTAAAATTATTTAGGCCTTACAGTAGGAGACTAGGAAAAATACCATAGGATTGACAGGCTACAATTTTGTATATGCTTAGATTTCTAAATTCCTGTGTAAAAATATGTAATTGCTTTTATCACATTATATACAGAATTATTAGAATGTCAATGATTGATAAATATTATCAATTCCAAGTTAAGTCTAAGTTGTTTGATATTCACAAAGACAATGATGTTAACCTCAAGTACCAGAGTAATAGTACCACTCAGCTTTTCTTCTGGAGGGTTAAGAATATCATTTTCCAGTCAAAAAATTATAGAAAAAGAAGGGCTACAAGGACAAGCAATATTTTGGCCTTAGCCTTTCGAGATCAGTGAGAACTCAGGACATAAGAGAACCTGCGCTATAGCATCCTATAACTGAGTGGTTTCTCAAACTTTCTGTTCAAGGAGATTGTGGGATTACAGAGGAAAGGGATTCAAGGTATGTAGTGTGCCAAAGGAGCGTCATCTACAGAGAAAACTTTCTTTCAGGCTTTTACAGAAAGCAAACTGTTGAAGAAATTGTCATAACATCCAGATGGCTGACACTGACAACAGTTCTACAAAGCACTGTACATGGTTTCAAAGTAAATCCTGAGGGATTTGACAGACCTTGGAAGATATAATAGTTACATATTTTGTTATACAGGTCTTGTTTAACTTGCCCTTAACCACCCAGCAGTAAAGTTTAACCACGAGGCATAAAACATAAACCTGCATGACTATGCTGAGCTGTAAAAGGCTTAAATCAACAGCTTCCAACACTGCCTGTTTTGCCAATAACCCACTGCGATTATGGAATATTGGATTATGTGTACAACAACTTTCTCTTAGTTCAATGAGAAGAAAATTTTTTTTGTCTTTTTGAGACAGGGTCTCGCTATGCAGTTGAGGCTGGCCTTGAGCTCACTTTTGTAGCCCAGGCTGGTCTTGAACTCGCACCAATCCTCCTGCCTCAGCCTCCCAAGTGCTGGGATTACAGGCGTGAACCACTACGCCCGGCTGAGAAGAAAATTTTTGTACCAATAATTATTAGAAAAGTTATCTTATCTAAACCCTGTGCTCTGTATGACTACAACAAGGACAACAATATACATTGTCTCAAATATTGGGAATGTACTATTATTGCATTTTCAATCTGTCACATTGTTATTTCTTGTTAAAAGCAATTTAAAAACAGAAAAGTCCCAGCACTTGTGAGGCTGAGGCAGGAGGATTGGTGCGAATTTGAGACCAGCCTGGGCTACAAAAGTAAGCACAGGACCAGCCTCAACTGCATAGTGAGACCCTGTCTCAAAAAGACAAAAAAAAAAAAAAAAAAAAAAAAAAAAAAAAAAAAAAAAAAAAAAAAAAAAAAAAAAAAAAAAAAAAAAAAAAAAAAAAAAAAAAAAAAAAAAAAAACCAGAAAAGTATATACATTGCTGAGGTAAACATGTGAAGGAATTTATGAAAAAATAAAGAAAACTCACTTTTATATAAGGAGACAAATTCATAAATCGAATGTAGTTTCAAAAAATGCAAAAATAATCTTACGAAAATACCTATTATTTGCTGGGTTTTATTACAGTTTTGCAATCATAATTTGCATATGATAAAAATTATGTCTTTATCTTTAGTCAATATATTGAAGATCTGAAAAGTATACATACAGATCACTTGAAATACAAGTTTGTATGTAAAGTTTTCCCCTTGCCACACTCTTCAAAATTTACCGTGCTCTAATTTTTTATCAATGTCTTCTTTATTACCATTTAAATCTTTTCTTATAGTTATTGTTTGTTTCTCTACTTCAGAGATTATATCTGCTCTAATCTCTTCTGTGCCTTTTTGTAGTTGTTCCCCTCCTTTAGATGTTTTTAGTTTAGAAATGTCAGTTTTTTACTTCAGAGGTTATTTCTGGTCTGATTTCCTCTATTCTTTTCTGTAGTTGTTTTTCCACTTCAGATTCTATTAATTCATGTATTTCTTTTTTTACTTCAGATGTTATCGCTGATCTGAGTTCCTCTATATGTTTCTGCACTTGTCTGTCTACTTCAGATGCTACCAATTCAGAGATTTCGGCTGCCTGATTACTATTTTCTTCCATGGTAGTATCTCTGGTCTTTTTTTTTTTTTTTTCTGGCTGGGCTCTGGACCTGAGATTGCATCTTGCTCCTTCTTGTTGTCATTTTCTATGACCTCCACACTTTGATAAAGTTATAAAATTAGTACCTATTGCAATCTGGGTCCGGACCCACCAATCTTGATCCCCTCCTGATGTGCTTATCTGGGTCTGGCTACTGCGCTTTGCTTCTTCCTGCTGTAGCTGAGTGCAGGCCAGGTTAGTCAGCTTGGATGGGTGGGGTTGGAGTTGTTGTGGATGACGGGGTGGGGGCGTACCTAGGTGGAGAGGTCTTACTTCTGCTAAGGCCTGGTCGGTCAGTGTGGGTGGGCCTAAAATTTACCATATAAGAAATACTGCTTGATTTGGTATTTGAAACTAACGCTTTGACTGAGCTATTTTCTTCCCTAATAGTTAGGTAACATGAAGAGTTTTAATTGGAGTAAGGCTTTTTCAACAAAAAAATTGTATCTGTTTGGTATCATGTCTCATTATGCAGCTTGGACAAATAGTAATCCGCATGTGCTCAGCCTCCTCAAGGCTGAAATTACAGGCATGCACCAGTACACCTGGACTCAGTGGCCAGCTCAGCATGCCCAAGGGCAGGGTGTGTGTGTCATGTGGTGCCCAGCATTGAACCCTGGTCCCTATGCTTGCCTAAGCAGGTTCGTAGTCTTCTGAGCCATCTTGCCAGCCCTGGTATAAGGCTTTGATTTAGAAAAAGTATAGACATATTTTACTCAAGCTAAATTATGTTCAACTGGTTAGAAACAGATTTGTGGAATGTTAGATGCAAAACCATTTCATATTTTATAAAAATCTACTCAAAATTGTCTGTTTATATCACACCCATTTATTTATAGTTTCTTTTGTTTGCTTGTATTTTAAGGAAAGGTCTACAGGGTGTTCAGTGTTGCAATACTAGATGAGTCTTGCAGTGATATGTCTGTTTACAGCCTTCCAAGAGCTTGAATTACAGCCATGTGTAATACAACCCAGTCTCAATTGCTGTCTCAGCTCGCCCCAGAAGAAGGACCAGCACAGCAGGCCTGGAAATCAACCCCTTCCCCTATCATATTTGTGGTTTCTACCATTTAAGCATTCTATGGAACACAAATCTATTACCTATTAGAGAACATTAATGATATTCCATTAGTGTGAGCCTAGTCGTTTGTTAAATAACATCAATTAAAGCTAGTATACAGCTTCAAAGTCAACCAAATTTTCACTTCAGCCCCAATGTTCTCCCTTCTTTTACAGCCAATATCTTATTATTCTCTGCATTTCTTTCTTTATCAAAAACGTATTTTTTGAAGAAAATAATTCATCTTAAACTTACAGAAAAGTACAATACTAATAGTTGGGAACAGAAGTATTAAAATAAAGAAATAATTGTTAGTTGCAAATTATTTATTACATCTATAAAAGTTTAAATAAAAATCCTACAAAAGTTCATGTTACAATCTGATGTGGTTTTTATGCTTCAGAGGTAGTACAAGTAAAATCGGATGCAAGACTGCCAAAAGGAATTATGTAGTTAGTTAATACAAATAAAATTTCAATATGGAGCAATATACAAGTAATATATGACTTAATGGTACAATTCTAATAATATTTGCATGAAAATATCACTAAAGTAATAAATTCTTTATTTCCCCCATAGCAAATCTGCTTTGAATAAAAAGGTTGTATAAAGCAATGGTATGTATTTTCAGCACAGGTTCATGTGTTAGTACCATCCCATAGTGCAGATTGGTGGAGTGCATGATGCGATGCTGTCTGCCAAGGATAACATCAACTTCAAAGGGAAACCTACCCATAATTCAGATACAATGGCACTCATAACGCTCTGAAGTGATAACCTAACCAAATTTTACATTTTGCATATTTGAATTAAATTCTAATACATTACAGACAGTCAATAATCATGTTATACTATTACTGCAATGTAGAGGAAGAACAACAATTAACATTTTCACAATTTCTTTTAGAGATGATCACAAAAGATTTAGCTGAGATGAGGAAACTCTGGCAGACAAGGATAAAGTTACATGTGTCATAAAAGTGACAAGTCAGTTTGAGGGCCCAAAATTCCTTTTCTGTTTGTTTGTTTGTTTGCTGCTGTTGTTGATTTGAGACAGAATCCCACTATGTTGTTCAGGCTGGCATACAGCTTGCACCATTACCTCTGGCTCAGCCTCTGAAGTGCTGTGATTACAGGTTTGCAGCAGCCTAACTCACTCCTCTGACTTGCTTAAAATTCTACAAATGTTTAAACCTGTGGAGTATTAGGCAGCCTCAACAGAAACTTTTTTGTCTTTAGATACATGGCTGCTTGGACATAATTTGAGGTCTCAATAGGAATAGAGCACAGGAGATAATTTTACCTCAGTCTTTTCTTCTCCAACAGTAAACTTCTCAACAAAATGTTAGCACAAATGCTCTGCTAGTGAAACACAACATATTCAGTGTCTATGATGAGACTAATTTTCTTTGAATATTTTTTTACATATTTCCCATTTTCTATTCTTTAAGAAAACTGTAATTCTCATTTTTGTAACTAATTTTAACTTCCTTTAAATGAGTAAGTTTTTCTCTTTGTATATATTTTGGAAAGTCAGATGCTGCTAGCACACATTTGTTGTTTAGAAATTGTATGTGTTTCCCAATCTTAAAGCAGGCATTCGAATTTATTTCACAGAACAAAAGGGGTTTTTTCATTACATTTACTTCTGTCTCTTTGAGAGTTGCTTCAGATAATATTTTAATGTCATTAAAACCCTGAAAGAAAAACACAATCTGATTTTTATCTTTTACCATGAAAATATTCATAAGAATAATCATAAGCTGTTACTTTTCCTACTTTAAAATATCACAAAAACAATTATAATCTACATATGTGAAAACATACTTGATTTGTAATATGTATTCTTATTTCATGTTTCCCTTTTATTGTTTTACAGTGAAACCCAGGGGAGTTATAGGTGCTAGGTACTAGTTTTGACACTGAGCTATAATCCTGACTCCATACTAATTTTTGAAAAATACTTGAACTTGATATCTACTTCAAAACTCATGGTACATAATTTCATCCTGCCAATTGTGATGCTTTTTCTTGATAAGCTATTTCATTTGGCTCCTGCTGAGGAACAGCCATATTTAATTTTAGATATTTAGATATACTTTAATTCTACCAGAAAGTTACACGTGAAAAGTAAAAGAAATATTTTTTGCTGCTGAAACACAAATGTCAAAGTAAAGGAGCCCTAAGTGTACTATTACAATTCAGTTTATATTTTAATATCTTTAACCTAGTACAGGGGATTCATCTATGTTTCCTCCCAAAGTTTAAGTAGGAGGTCTCTGGGCATTACACCTAGCAGATTACTTAAATCAATTACAATTTTCACTTAATTGTGTTTTATCAACATTCTTGACAAAATGAAAGGGAAATAATTCCTTTTGAAATCAACAGCTTGCAAAGAAACCCGGTGTCCAGCCCACTGCCTTCCGTATAGCAGGTGTTCAGTAAATATTATTGATTCAGTGTCTAGTTTCTAAAATTTGAAAAATAACTTTTAGGTATTAAAATATATTCTAAAGGCTACCCTATCTGCATTTTACACTGAGAACTAATAAGGGATATAAACTGCAACAAAAATTTTGAGTTAAAGCATAATCTTAATGACTAGGATAATATTAATAACTCATCTAGGAGAGATGAATTCCTGAAATTTGTACATATCTGTTAAGAAGTGGTTAATACTTTTGCTAATTATAATTAGGACTCATATCATGGAGGAATTCATGTCACTGATAAATTCAAAGCTAATATCTGAAGTTTTGTTTCTCTGTGCTCTTTTCTTAGAAATGGAATTTGACTTTTCAGTAAGCAATAATATACACTGCGAGGAACTATATGGTTTGCAGTAAAAAATGAAAGATACCTGAGCACTAAAATATTTCTGGTAACAAGGAAATCATAGAAGTAGTATGCAGTTATTATCAAATAAAAATAAGAGCATCAATAAGCATTATCTGTGATTTTGTATAGGATGTGATACATTAGGTGAGTAAAGATATTCAATATTGCCTTTTTGCATTCATTAATTTGTAGTAGTTAAATCCATGACCAGAATTGGATATAATTACAATTTTTTCAATATTTAAGGGAGAAACTTGATAACTAAATGTGCCATCTAGTTATTAATTTTTTACAAAGGTATAAGTCATGCAACATAATGGCATACTGCCAATTCACAAATATGCGACATTGTAAGGGTATAGAGAAACTGGCATTTTCTTTTATATGTGTATTGGAAATGCTATTTAGTATCCTTCAAGGGAAGATCTGCAAAGAACTGTCTACAGTGTGTTGCCATCTGCACACAATAATTGACCAAATGGTTCTATTCTCACTTAGGTGTGTGTTTGTATGATAGTATCCAGGAAATTCATAGGGCTCACTTAAAACTAAAGTAGTAAGATTCTTTTTGAATATTATCCTTGGCTGATGGCTTTATATGGGTTTAACATGGAAATGGGTTAAATTTTGTGGTGTAGCTCAGTGACTAGATTTTTAAAAATCTCAGTGGCTTACCTTGACTTCTTGTTTCACAAAATGCTACAACTGAAAAAAACATTTCAAAGATGGTGATATACTTGAAATATTTGTGCAATAGTTAATCTAACTCATTAAAAACTTACCAGTAAAATTTAAAGCCTACCAATATTTGACTTTTGCAGCAATGAAGAATTTTCATCAGCATCAATATTTTACAGTTTCCATCTATACACATAGTCATTTATTTGACTTTATGTTGGTAAATTAATTTTCCTTACTGTTTCCCCTGCTGCACAGGTATTTGGGTTAGATAAAAGAATATAAACAATATACAGTTACATACTAGTGATTGTTCATCTTTCAATCATTAGCTTAAACCATTTTTGCTTAGTAATTGAAAACTAAGTCCCACGATTTATTCAAGTTAAACAGATAATTAAAGTGTTGTTTGTAAGTTTTACCTCACTGTCCTGAGTAAAAATGTTTATGGATGATAGGAAAATGAGAGGAAGAAAGATATAATTGCTATGAAAGCAAAAACAATACAAATTAAGCTTTTGTAGCTTCATAAATAATTTTGAAATATATTTATTTTTGTGTCCCTGGTTAAAGCTATTAGTAAGTAGTTTATAAAATCAAGCAAATGTCTTTCAGAAATTTGATATAATAAATTTCAAAGCTGAGTTACTCAAAATTAAATACAAATTTTTTCAGAGTACCATTAGTTTGGGAAAAAAATTCTCTCAGTATTAAAATTTAACATGCATATTTTGCATTATAGCTATTACATGTGGTCCAACCTTCACAAGAATGTTTTTTTCAGTAATATGTTTTGTTCTAACTGAAGAATACTGAGGCAGCAGAATGCAGTTACATTAAAATGCACACCTGTTAAGCATCCAAAATATTGCACCATATACCTCCCCTCAAATCATTAACTGTCTGATGCATTCTTCTCTGATAAAGAAGACACACTGAATGAGGTATCATCAGGCTCCGGTGAGGCATGATGGAAGTCCATCTCTTCTAATTCAGGAGGTAATTCTGACAGTAGTGCCTGATTCAGAAAAAAAATAGGGAGAAATAATATGGGGAAATTTTTCCCAATTTTATTTTAATAACTTCAGATTTCTTCTTTTTATTTCCATAGCTTTAAATAAAGGCTCATTTTCAGTATCTAATAGAGTGCCATAATTAAAATAAATAAGTCTTCATACTCTATAAGCAAATGAACAATATATTAGGTAGAGACAGTGTGAACTGTGTAGAATAGAACCCTGTATGCGGGAGAATATTATGGAGAAATTTGTAGTTATTCTTAACCAAGTACTTTAGAGTGTTTGATGTAAGTGATTTTTAAACTAGTTCTGAATGTTTACTGATCATTGATACAGAGACTGAAAACTTTATCCTTTATTAAAATATCTATGCCTAGTTGCACTATAGTTTTTTTTTTTTTTTTTTTTTTTTTTTTTTTTTTTTTTTTTTTTTTTTTTTTTTTTTTTTTTTTTTTTTTTTTTTTTTTTTTTTTTTTTTTTTTTTTTTTTTTTTTTTTTTTTTTTTTTTTTTTTTTTTTTTTTTTTTTTTTTTTTTTTTTTGGTGGGACTAGCGTTCAAACTCAAGATCTTACACTTGACCAGCAGGCACTTGTGCCACAGAGCTACCTCCCCAGCCCCTGCACTATAGTTTAGATAAAACCATTTTTTCTAAACTAATTTATGTTTTGTTATTAGCAGAATGAGCTTATGAGTTAAAAAGTTCAACCATTCTATTTTAGACAAAACTACAGCAAATTGAAAAGATCAAATAATTTCTCTTTCTATGGCCACATCTACAGAAAGTCAAGCACTCAGTATGGTCAGTTGAATGAAAGTATGTAGCTGTTGTAATGATCAATCTGGAGAGCTTTTCATTTCTCAGCTGGAATAATGAGGAAAAGCCAAGAATAACAGTCTCATTAATTCATTTGTGGTTGGATTCCACATATTTGTACTTGGGAAATATGTGATTAATCAAGTTTTATGTTTCTGACAGTGATGATGAACATATGACCACAAGAAATTAGAAGTAAATGATTGATTTGAAGCTCTCAGAACCAGAAATTGTGTGCACAGCTCATAACTTTTAGATAGCATATTATTTGTAACATGAGCTTTGGATATAGTGGTAAACAAGGCCTGAGGGAACAAGAACATGTAAAACCTTCTAATCACCGAACTGAGGAGCAGAAAACCAGGGCATAATGGAAATTGTATAAAAATCCACTGTTGCAAAATGACCATACTTTTCAATTCTCTAGTAAATGACAGTTACAAGCCCAATAATATTTAGTCTTTAGTGCATGTAGGACAGATTAAGACTTTCTAATTTCCATCAGGCCAAAAAAAGAAATCCTCACACCTACTGATGGATAAAAGCCCTTATATATTTATATCAGTAGAAATTCCATGACCTTATTGCCAAATCTGATGGTTTTGGCATAATAAGTTACCTAAAGATAGTATATTTTTAAGAGGAGCTGTCAGTGGAAAATAAAATGAGGTCCACATGTTATATCTAAATGAGCAAGACATGAATAACTGCCATGCAAATAGACTTATATCTAAACTCAAAATTGGGCTGCGTAGAGATGAGTTCTACATGTAAAATTAATCCTATTTTTACAACTACTATTTTACAACTATTCAACATTTACAATATTCATCAGACTATGTTCAAAATCTTTGCTTTCTTTCATTTCAAATCAGTACTTTAAGTTGTTAGAAATTACATTTTTAGTACATCATGGAGTATTTATATCTCACATAATAAAGGAATATGCTTAAATAAAGAGACAAAGGTAATTGAAGGCCACTGACTTGAGATGTCCAGTAAGTATAGAGCTAAGGAAATAAAATTCATGAAAGTGGATATAGAAATAGTAATGATGATTTGTATCTCATGTGTGAACTCTTCTAGTTTAGGGGCCAGGGAGATAGTTCCATGGTACAAGTGCCTGCCTGGCAAGTGCAAGGCTGTGAGTTTGAACTTTGGTCCCACCAAAAAAAATTTGTCTAGTTTAAATGTATTAGTAAATATTGAAAGATGTTCTTTTTCAAGAAAAAGGCTAAGTATGTTAATACTATAATTCACGGGTCCCCACCTCCCAGGCCATGGGTACATACTGGTCTCTTTGCCTGTGAGGAACCAGACCACAAAGTAGAAGGTGACAGGAAGGTGTGCAACCCAACCTTTAATGTATTTCCAGTCACTCTCCATCCCTCCTCATTACTACCTGAGTGCTGTCTTCTGGCAAACAGCCGTGGTATTAGATTATCATAAAAGTATGTAAGGGATTTCAGTTGTTTGCTCCTTATGGTAACCTAATGTATACTTGAGGTCTAGAGCTGAGGAATGCAACTGTTGTGTATAAAAACACCTGAAAATAAAAAAAGTAAATGATTTTTCCTACCTCTGGAAAATTTTTCTTCCACAAAACCATAGGCTGGTTTCTAAAATATTGACTGTTTCTCCTCTAATATCACTCGTTTGAGAACATCCGGGACAGGATATGCATGTGCAGGCCTGTGTAGGCTTAAGGGGTGGATTTTTGAATTCTTATATTGCTCACTACATAAAAATTTCTGACACTCCTTACTGAGTGGACACATGTGCCTCAGCCTACTAACATAAAATTCTCTATGAAGAGTCAAGACAGTGTTATACAACTTAGAGCAAAATAGGATATCATTTAGAGTTAAATGTAATGTTTAGTATAATACTATCTTTTTTAAAACCAATTTTACTATCTGGTAGATTTTACATAAATTATGAGACAGAAAATGTAATTTAGTTGAACTTGTGAATAAAAATTGATAGCAACATGCAAAGGACATTTCATCTTTGGACTTGAGGAGTCAAACCCTAATGAAAAGCAAGTTACATTTCATGGTCAGAAAACAATTCACAGACTACTTTCTTGTTTTCTCAGTGATGAGAAACATATCACAGAATAAAAGATACTTAAACATTTGTGCATTTTCATAATTTTATTTGGTAACCAAGATCCAGATGAAACTAAATAAAAGCCTGACCTCTTGTATTAACAAAATGTTCCTACAATATGTCTTTTCTATTAAGGTAGCCCTTCTCTACAAACATTTTGAGTATTTTGTTTAAAAATCATTTTGAAATTAATTTCTTTCTTGAAGTCTTTCTTGGAATTAATAAAACGTGATTAAATATTTTTATTTTCAAATCTAGCAACATAAAAAATTCAAACATTTATCTGAAGAACATTGTCTAAAAATAGTCATAACATAACACAATTCCTCTGTGGCAACTCTCAAAGAAGTAAACAAATAAAAAGATGTGAAGAACTGATGTACAGTGCATCATTTTTCATCATGATATACTGTAGTTTCCTATTTCCTTTCAAAACCCACCTGTTGCTGTTCCTTATCATCAGCTTTCATAGCTAATATCAAGCTTCTAACGAAAGTTCGAAGTTTAAAATACTTTTGTTTCTGAATCTCTAGTTCATTTTCAATGAATCTGAATTCTTCATTCTAAAGAAGAAAACATTGAAAAATTCAATTAACATATATAAGCTTAAGATTGTACACATTTGACACAAAGAAAACTCTGAAAACAATTACATTAGAGGAAAAACAAAGAAATTAACATTTTATTTTTTAGCTTTATTTATTTATGTTATGGCTAGCTCAGCCTGCCGTGGAGGCGGTCTGTCACAGCTTGTGGTGCCAGGGATTGAACTGCAGTCCCTGCAGTTGCCCAAACTGGCCTAGCAGGCTTTTTAGATCACTAAGCTATCTTACCGGCCCCAGGAAAAAATAACATTTTAGCATTAAAGAATATAAATCTCAGGAGAGAATTATATTGTTAACACAGAGAGTGTTGTTTTAAAGACATCACCAACATAGAACATTGGTTAGGTGGAAAACCCAAATAAACTCCAATCAAAAAGGCAAAAATTTTTTCTTAGAAAGGTCCCGCCTAAGCTGAGCCTGCGCACCCGCCGCGGGTAAGCCCCTGAGCCCCTCTGCCCCGCCTTTGCGTTCCCGCAACTAACTTCCTGTCCCAGCCCAGCCCAAACCCCACCGCTGGGAGCTGAGCCTGCGGACCCGCCATGGGTAAGCCCCTGCGCCCCTCTGCCCCACTTCTGCGTTCCCGCGACTAACTTCCTGTTCCAGCCCAG
>PVJA010042274.1:0-17417 GCA_004027025.1 Myocastor coypus | reverse complement strand
ATAACTCAGAGGTGTCCCAAATTTCCTGGTCAAGGAGATTATGGGACCTCAGAGGAAAGGGATGAATGAACTGCAGTGCGTCTAAGGAGAGTCACCCAGAGAAAAACATTCTCTCAAGCTTTCACAGAAAGCAAAATGGCCAAGCAATGGCCGTGACTCGTCCCGAAGGCTGACACTAACAACAGTTCTACAAAGTACTCTCTATGGTCTCAAACTTAATCCTGAGGGGATTTGAGCCTGGAAGATACAAAAAAAATGAATGTTTAGTCATACAGGTCTTGCTTCCACTTGCCCTTGACCACACACCAAGAAAAAAAAATCCTGAATTACAATGCATGGAACGCAGAGCTAGATTGGTGAGATGAGCTTTAGGAGGCTTAGATTCAATAGCCTCCAACGTCACAAGCTTCACTGGTGGCACAATGCAATTGCAAAACCTTTGATTGTATATGTATCTGCTTCCTCTTAGTACAAAGAGAAGTATATTCTTTCCTTTTTTTTCTTTTTTGTTTCTTTCTTTCTTTTTTCCATGCAACATTAATAGGGAGGTGGGTCATGCCCACACACTGCACTCTACAGAATGATTGTGAGGACAATATGCAATATGTCAACTTTCAAAGAAAAAAAGGGGGAAAAGAAAAAAAAAAGTAATGTGGATTTAGAAAGGTTAATGTTTAGTTGTTTGATCAATCTTATATACCTATATGTATTAATCTAAACTGATCTGATGATGAAAATATGTAATATAACCATTGTTAAATTTAAACAATAAAAAAATTGAAATAAATAAATAAATAAATAAAAATAAGGAAACACAGTGAAGGATTTGTCCTGCCTTTGGGGAAGAATAGAAGATGTATGCTAATTAAAAAAAAGATTTGTAAATGTCCAGAAGCTAGATAGGACACCGCAGGGCTGGTTTACTCTGTCTCATGAGGTGTTCAGCCTCCTGTCAACACAGGAAATCCAGGAGACTTGATGGCTTTACGTTGAAATCACATGGTGACATCTTCGCTTCCATTCCTGTGGATTAATATTTGTTATTAGCCAGGACTTCAACAGAACTATTGGCTGGAGCAATTTCCTAAATGCAGTTTTTCCGTGCAAAGAATTTTCAGAGTTTGCATCTCCATACAATTTTCATGGAGCTTGCAGGCTCTGTACAAATGAGGTGAAAAGTTTCTTTCTTTCTTTCTTTCTTTCTTTCTTTCTTTCTTTCTTTCTTTCTTTCTTTCTTTCTTTCTTTCTTTCTTTCTTTCTTTCTTTCCTTCTTTCTTTCTTTCTTTCTTTCTTTCTTTCTTTCTTTCTTTCTTTCTTTCTTTCTTTCTTTCTTTCTTTCTTTCTTTCTTTTTCTTTTTTTGGTATCAGGGATTGAACTCAGGACCTTGTGCTTGCCAGGCAAGCACTTACTCCACTGAGGTATCTCTTAGACTCCAAAGGTATTTTTTGATTAGTGCTGCAAGTCCTTTCAGATGCAGCTATCTGCTTATCTAGAAGAAGAAAAGGAGGGTAAACCTTGGGCAACTAGTTCTTGGGACACAGGACAGGGCTTTCAGTGCTGGATGCAGAATACTTTCAAGTAAAATTGGATTAGTGTGTCAGGAGTGTCTAAAGCACACAGTATTAAGAGCATATTGGGTGCGCAACAATGTTGGGTACACCTTAGGAAAGCACATGGGGGACAGGTGTTATCTGGGCAGCAATATGTAACAATATATAACTGGAACACCAACAAATGTTGCAAGTGCTACAAACAATTTTTAAGGATGTAAATTTATGAGGTCAGAGATATTTTTCTTTTTCCAATTGCTAGAGAATGGCATGTGGTTGTTAATAAATATTTATGGAATTCCTGAGTAATAAAAAAATATGATATCATATGGATAGATTTAGTACCAGGTAATTAAGGATTAACCTATGTCAATGTTGAAGATATGAGTGCATTTCTGTTTATATGTAGGATACTATAGTTATAACAATGTTTGGTGCAATTATATGCCTATCTCTGTATCTGGAGACTGATTTAAAGAAATATGTCTAGTTGCCAAGTTGACAAGCGGTGGATTGTGGTGGTTGGTACATTGTGTCAACTTGGCTGGATGCCTGGTGGTCCATACATTTTATCAATTTGGCTGCATTGTCTGGCTGTTTCACACTGTGATCCATGAGTGCTCTGCCCTGGAATAACTCAGTTGACCTTATCTCCTGGCTTCCTGCACAGACTCCTCAGCCTCTAGTTTAGACTCTTCAACTTTCTGTAGCAGATTCTTCTGCCTTCCTTTTCAGACACAAAGGCTGACCATTAGAGACTGTTAGGAACCGGTAGACCAGTTAAAACCAGTAGAGACAGGTAGGGATGGAACATCGCATTGAGTATAAAAGTCTTGGGACTGAATCCTCCAGTCGGCAGGGTGCAGACGATCTCAGCACACTTCCCCATCTGACTCGGACTGGCACATTTTGTGTCATACCTGTTCCTTGTATTATATCTGTTCCTCTAGTAAAACTCTGACTAGAACACCTTATGAATAAGTTTTTAATTTTCTGTGTTCTAACAAAAGGTGTATTGTAAAGTTTGCAAACAGATAAGAGAGCCAACAATATGAGTTTTCAGCCTTCCTCAGAAGCTATGTGGAAGCTCTTATGCACCATGTCAAAATATAGACTGCGTTGTGGCAGAACATTACACCTGCTCCTCATACACACATCACACCAACTGACAAGAATGAGAAAACTGGCAAGAGTAGCCAAGGCATTAGTGAGGTACAGAGCTTGAGAAGATAGGAGAGAAGCATGACAAAAAGTTATGGGAGCAACTTGCCCGCAAAATGCTTAGCATTGTAGAATTTGGGGATGCGCTGCCCAGCGCCTTCCAAAGTAGCAGACCAACAGTCATACCTCGCACTCATGTGGAAATGAATGAGCACAATGCCACATAGACATCTTCAGTTTGAAGACATTCAATTCCACATTTGAAAATATTACTCCATGGGCCAGGAATATAGCTTAGTAGTATGAGTGCTTGCCTGGCAAGCACAAAGTGCTGAGTTCAATCCCCGGTGCTGAAAAAAATAAAAAAATAAAAAAATAAATGTTACTCCAGGTCAACCAAATAGCTCAGTGAATTAAAGTGTCTGCAAGCAGGCACAAGGGGGCAGGAGTTCCATTCCTGGTGTGCTGTGCCAGCCCAGCCCCTGAGGCATGCTGAGATAGAAACTGAGACTGGATGTGGTGGCACATACCTGTAATCCCAGCTCTTGGGAGGCTGTAAAATGACAGATCACTCTGAGTCTGATCTAGTAGTGAAACCATGAACATCCTGTATACCCTTCCCTAAAATACAAAAAAATAAAAATAATAAATAAAATAAAAAGATTTATGAAAATATTACTCTAATCTGCATCCTATATTTTTTAAAATTATTTTTATTTTATTTTTCTTGTTTCAGAACTTTTGTTTACTTATTTTTATGGCCGGCTCAGCCCACCCTGAGGGCAGGTCTGGCGCAGCATGTGGTGCCGGGGATCGAACCGCGGTCCCAGAAGCTGCCTAAGCTTTCCTAAGCAGGCGCTTTAGACCACTGAGCCATCCTGCCGGGCCCCCCGCATCCTAGATTCAATCAAAAATTACTGTACGGCAGGCTTCAACTCTATGCTGCTGACCCAAGTGCTTGTGTAATGTCTGAATGTTAGTATTGGAGTTGATGACAGTGCCTTAATTTGGGCTAGTGTAACAAGAATCATAAACTAGATGGCTTATAATGAAAATTCCTATTACTCACCAGAATGGAGGTTGCAAATGGCAGGATCAAGCTCTTCAAAAATTAAATATCTGGTGAGGGTCTGCTTCCTGTTTCACTAATGAACTTCAGCATGAAAAATGGGCAGGGAGTCTGCAACTTCTTTTGTTAGACCATTACACTGGCATGGAGGATCTCTGCACTGGTAGCTTATTTGCCTTTAAAATACTGTACCTCTAGGGGCTGGGAATATAGCTCAGTAGAATAAGTGCTTGCCTGGCAAGCGCAAGGACCTGAGTTCAGTCCCTGGTTCCAATAAATAAATAAATACATAAATACATAATTAAATAAATAAATAAAATAAGTAAAATAAAACACTGTACCTCTAAATAGCACCGCGCACTAGAGTTTCAGTTTTGAATCTTGGAGAAAACACAACATGTAGTTTACATCAGATCCAGTGGGTATTTATGGTAGTGTTCAGACATGAGGCCCGAATTCTGTCCACCCAGATTAGCCAAATCAACTAGACAAACAGGATAATATTTATGAAATTGCAGAAAGAAAATTTAATGAACTTTCGAGTTGCCTAAGAATTTTTATAAATACATACTTTGAATAACATAAGCTGAGTATTAGTTTACTTACCCAAAAAATGATGTATTTTTAAAAGCACTGCTAATGGAAAGAACTCAATTTAAGGTTAGAAAGTCAGTCAAAATCCCGCACTCCTAAGGGTTGAGCTAACACTAACCGTGTTATGCACCTGCCATATCAGAAACTATTGTATTCATGGAAGTCTTCAGGGACTGGTGTACTTATGATGACCTAAATGAACAACTGTTGCACTCAAAGTTTCAGGCAGTTGAACAACTAGACACATTTATAAGTCTGGCTGTCTTATTCTTGTAACCGTCTGATTTCTTTTCCTGTTGGGAACCCACTCTTGATGACTAGGGAATAAATTATAGTCATGTGCATGTTTCAAAACTTCTTTCCAAATTTTCCTTTCAAAATCACCTTAATTGTTACATTCATCATTTTATGAATGGGAACATATATATCATATCTCCTGATTTTTTGAGCCTTTGGTAATTTTGTTATAGGGGTCTAACTTCAGCCATAGTAGCATCAACAGCCATAAAAATAAAACTATGATTGGTGATTGAATTTTGTGTCTAGAAAATTTTTGTGTATAGTTCATGTAATCTTCTAAGTAGCTGCCAAGAGTAGAAAAAAAGAGTAGGTCTATTTAATATTTGGGAAAACTAAAAAAATAATAAATGAAAGCTGATAAATGTTGGAATTCACGGATCTCGAGAGTGGTCAAGATGGATTTTTACGTCATGCTGTTGGCCTTCTTTGACCCTGTGCATAAGTTACATGACATAGTGTAGACCCTAACAAGGTGATTAACACTGCAAAGTCTAAACTTACAGAGTGCTGCATAAATGTTCTCTTCAAAGGGTTGTGTGAGGATCAACAGCTCTTGGTGGTTTATGTAATTCAGACCATAGCCAAAGGAGAGTCAATTTGATTGCAGCTTATATGAGACCCACAGATGGACATATGGGACAGGCCAGGTCACTCAGAGTTAGTGAAATTCACTGTGGATTTCTTAAAAACCTATTGGTCAAGAATGAACTCTTTTTACTGAGCCCTAGAGAATCCTAGGTATAAATGTAACCTTTGAGCTATCTTATCATCAGGAGTGAACACCCTGTCTCACAGAGGAACCAGGACAGAACGCACAGAGAAAAGATAGATATGTAAGGATCTCACTGGATTTCTGGTGGTTCACTCTGTATCGGAAGCTAGAGGGGGCCTGAAATTATGAATTTCTAGAACTACAAATTACCATTTTCTGTTTTTATCTAGTCAAATTAGTACTTTGTCATTTGCAACGAAATAATAGAAAGTCATTGTTTTGATGTCCCAGCACTGGGACTGCTAAATACAGTTGAATTGCTGACCATTAGTGAAGTGCCTTCCAAAGCTTTCAGACAGTTCTGCCGTCTTCTTGATGGATGTCTCAGTTGACTTTTCAATCTCAATGTTTAAACCAGCTTCTGGCCTTGCTAGTCTGTATTCCCTTAAGAATCTGAATATAGCATTTTAGTTATTTATATCAGAATGCCAAGATTGTTCTGCCTAAACACTCATACAGATATGTGCATGCACGCATGTGCACACACAGAGACACAGACACACAGACACACACACACACACACACACAAACACACCCCTTCTTCCAGATCATTTCCAAATGTGTCTTCTCCATCAGTGCATAGAGCTTCCCATGGCACATGGCTTCATTTACACCACCG
This sequence comes from Myocastor coypus, assembly GCA_004027025.1. NCBI lineage: Eukaryota > Metazoa > Chordata > Mammalia > Rodentia > Myocastoridae > Myocastor > Myocastor coypus. Next base: position 11,351 of record PVJA010042274.1, on the reverse strand, counting down.
CATTCACTTCCTACAGAGATTCTCTAGGTCAGCTCCGGAGGCAGTAATTATTCCTTGAATAGAAGTATCTGTTCATCACTCCAGTAGTTTGTAACTATTGTTTTTTCCTCTAGTTGTGTTTCTTTCCATTTATACATGCTTCAAACAGCTGCAGACTAATTTCTTTAGGCAACCGTTGCTTATTTATTTATTTTTAAAGCAGATTTTATCTTATGATACATTTAGCCCATTATCATAAAGATCCTAAATTTTTGTCTCATGCGTATCCTTGATAATGAGAACTAATCTCTAGAAAAGGAGTCACTGGGTATTTTTTGGAAAATAAATTATATTAATGATTTATAGATAGGACATTATCTCCTGAAATGGATAAGTAGTTCTTTCACATGAGTACTACACAATCTAGTTGTACGCAAAGCACCTTGTTTTTGGGATTTGAAGAGTCAACTTTTTCCTTTTTCTTTTTTTTTTTTAAATTTATTTATTTATTTATCTATCTATCTATTTATTTATTTATTTATTTTCTTGTTTCAGAACCATTGTTTGTTTATTCACTCATTTTTATGGCCGACTCAGCCCGCCTCGTGGGCAGAACTGGCGCAGCATGTGGTGCCGGGGATCGAACCGTGGTCCCTGAAGCTGCCTAAGCTTTCCCAAGTAGGCGCTTTAGACCACTGAGCCATCCCGCCGGGCCCTTTTTTTTTTGTTGTTGTTGTTTTTCTTTTTTTACAGGGGAAAGCGCAAACGCAGTCCCCCACTACCACAAATTATGCAGTCGAGTTTCCCACATTTGGGGAAATCGCAGGGGTCAGCACATCCGGAGTGCAATGGATAAGCCTTGCCCTGCGAAAACCACCTTCGTGATCATGGTATCTCCCCTGCCAGGTAAGTATTAAGCAAAATATCATATCCTTTCTAAATGTTTACAGGATAAAATGCCATTTGTTTCTACCTCTTTAAAGTTTTTCTTTTAATAGTGTACATACTTGAAATTTATAGTAACATGCAAGCCAAAATCATCAGGGCAGCATCTTAGTTAGCATAACATGAATGTGGGTGGGTAAGCATGGGCACATCTGATACAGAACCTTATTTAAAGAACATTATAGCTAAATTGGAGAGAGCATAGGGCAACAGAAATGACAAATAGAATGGAAGGGATTACTGAACATATGAGAAGAGATTAAGAAAAATGGGGTTGTTTAGTCTTGAAAGAAGATGAGACTGAGGTGAATTGATTGAGGAATTTGAACTAGCTGAGGGCCACAATGCAATTAAGTTTGATCCATTTGACGGTGTACCTTTAGGCAGAGATGTGTGAAAGGCAAATTAAAGGGCTCTTATTTGACAGAAAGTGTGATGATAAGCAAAGAAAGGATTTGTAAGTACTAAGCTAAAATAAAATAGTATTATCATACTTAAGAAAATATTTGTACTGTTTAATTGAAGATTCTAATAGGAACAGGAGAAAGATAGCGAGGAACAAGCATCCAGAGCCTCAGCATGCTCTGTAGAAGCAAAATCACTTTTACTCATTATTATTTTCTATTCATGTGACATTGTAATAAAGATACAGAGTTCTACCTGACTCATATCCTCTGTGATGACTGTGAGCCTTATTTTTCTCATCTGTTAAAGACAATGTAGGGCTAATGCTTGCACTGTTTCATCAGGTATGAAATAAGTTTATAAAACATGTGCATGTACTACTAAAACAAGAAAATCCTTGTCATATGGTATTTATTATATGAACCAAAGCCCTGTTGATAATGTTAATGTGGTTAAGTATAATTTTGAGAAAGAAATTGTGAACTATGTAGAACACATTTTGAAATACAGTTAAATTATTTATTTGCTCTCTACCTTGTTCAGGCAGCAACAGGAAGCTAAAATGCACAAATTAGATGCAATAGGAAAAACATCATGACTATAAAACATAGTTGAAGAATAAGGATGAAACCTATACTACATGGACTTAATATGTAAATCTTTCTGTCAACCAAGTGGAAAAAGTAAAACAAGATTTTGGGCATTGCAGCTTCAGAATAAAAACAGTGAGAATGATATGGCTATTCATAATTATTCTTAGTATCAAGGCCAAATGTTTATTTTCTTGAGGGTCCTCCTGGAAGAAATGCTAGTCATAATTTAAAAAATGGAATAATCAATAAATTCCTGAAGAACATATCTAATAGTGACACTGCATATTTTCTGTAGAACGATTTATTTTTATTGTCCAACAATTAAAACATCTGTTGTAAAATGAAATCATAAATCAGTGATGACATTTGTGCTTATTATTGTGTAAATTTATCTAAATTCCAAATGCCTAGTTCTTTTTGTTTTCCTGTCTGTATTTAAGGCAGAGTCTACAGGATGTCACTCTGTAGATTGGGCTTGAAGTGATTCTCCTGTTTTCAGCCTCCCAAGCTCTGAGATTACAGATACACGCGACCACACCCAGTCTCAATAACTATCTCAGCATATCCCAGGTGCAGGACCTGCATGGCAAACTAGGGACCAAACCCTAGCCACTGTGCTCTGTCCAAGAAGGTGCTTCATTCTCTAGTTCTTTACTGAGATCATACTGTATTTCATTCATTCATTCATTCATTAATTCATTCATTCATTCATTCAGTTTATCTTAACTGCTCTTTGCCAAACTTCAGCTAAAACTTTAGCACATGCAAAAGTTCCTTAGTCACTTCTGCTTCTGACATGTAAAGAATACCTTATATCAACTTAAGCCTCCCATCAGAGTGAATGGTAAAATATGGGCAAAATAAAAAGAAAGAAGCTACTGTTTAATTATTCTGGATAAAATGCAAACAAAGAACAACTGAAACAATCAAGAATTGAGAGATAAGATTCAAATAAACCATTTAAGAGACTGAAGAGCTAAAGATAAAAGTAGTCAAATTTCTAGTGCTTGAGAAACAAGAGTGAAATTTCAACAATAAAAAAAGCTAGGTCTAAATAGACGGATTTTGCTTTTTTGAGAAATTGGAAGTGTATTCCCTTAGGAGTATGGGCACACGATCAGGAAATGTAAGTAAGATCACAAGATCATGTACTAGTGTCTTTCCAGAAGAAAAATAAATTCTTTCTAAAATAACACATCTTCAGAGTCTTTGAAAATTGCTCATGCATAATATCTAAAATTATTTCAATTCTAATAGGTGGATGATATGAAATGCAATCAAATGTCCAAAGCAAAGGAGCACAGAAGCACAAAATATTTTGAACAAAACAGTTGTAGAATTATTCAATGTTTAAGTAAGAGTGTTCAAAATTGATAGATAAAAAGATAATGTAGACCTCAAATTTCAAGTTAGAAGAAGACATCCAGTGCAAATTCTGGTACTGAAAAGTAAACATATATGAATTGAATACATTCTTTTCATAAAATGTTAAACACAATAAGAGATAGAGTTAAAAAATTGGAAGACAGAAACATAGGAAATATTCATTATGAGTGACAGATAAAAGAGTGCAAAATGCAGAAAAGAGCATAACAGAGATGTTAAATGAAGAAAGAAGTCCAACAAACTATATATTTTAATTGCAGACTAGGAAAGATAATTGTGTAAAAAACAATTTTGAACATACAATAACAGATTATTTAACATTATTTAACATATTCAATATGTTAAATAACAGATGTATAGGATTTAGTGAAGTCAATCAGGCTACAAACAAAAATAATACAGGCAATAATATTGAAAATATTAAGAAATAAAAACTAAATATAGACAAAACCTCTAACATCCAAAGGGCAAAAGCTGTATTATTTCTGAAGCAGAGGCTATAATCAGTGGCCTTTAAATATAAGTTATACAAGGAAGAGGATAACATAACAGGGCTGGTGAGATAGCTCAGCAGTCTAAGTGGCAGACTGGCAAGAGCAACAACCTTGGTTTGATTCCCAGTACAGCATATGATGCCAGCCCCAGAACCCCAGGCATGCAGAGCTGGCCACTATATCCAGGTATGGTGGAGCATGCCTGTAATCTCAGTGCTGGGGACTCTGAATCCAAGCTGCATAGTGAGAAATTAATTAATTAATTACGATATTAATTAATTTTAAAAAGGAAGATACCATAATAGCCTTGAAACTCTAACAGAAAAGTATTCCCAACCTAAAGTTTGAACATCTCCAAATCTAGCTTAAAATGAAGATGAAGGTAAGCCATTTCACACTGCAGTAATATTGTGGTGCATAAAAACAAATCACAAAACCTTGGTTGTATGGATAGTACAAACTGATAGCCTTTATGAAGTTCTCCAAGATTAGCAGTTCAGCACCAGGCTCACGGGATTGCAATGAGGGTCTTCGCAAGGATTGTTGTTGAGTATTTCAAGCTCTAGGAGGGAATGCAGCCTTATGCCTCTCGGAGCTTCTAGAACCTATCCATGTTTTTTGTGTATACCATTCTGTCTTCATCTTTAAAATTGGCAACAGTAGGGCCAGGCAAATAGTTCAGTGGATTAAAGTGGCTACAAGCAGGCACAGGGGCTGAGAGTTTGATTCCCAAGCATGCTGTGCGGGCCCCACCCCAGAGGCACGCTGAGATGGTAATTGAGCCTGGGCATGGTGGTGCATGCCTGTAATCTCAGGTCTTGGGAGGCTGTACACAGGTGGATCACTATAAATCTGATCTACTAGTGAGACTCTGACACCCTGTAGACCCTTCCCTAAAATGCAATAATAATAATGATGATGATAATAATAATAATGATGATGTAAAATAAAATCACCAATAGTGAACCATATATATACCTCACATTGCCATCAATGTGGATTTCTGAAGCAGTTAAGTATTCTACACTCTTAAAGACTCATTTGATAAAACTCATTTGATAGTGGCCAGTATAAGGCGTCTAATCTCTTCATCTGAACTTGCATTCCTGAGACAAATTTGCAAATTGTTGTTATAATGTCCAGGTTCTGAAATTTGAGTGTGAATTTGGGAGAATCTTCTTGCTCCATAAATATCACAAACTGAGAAAAAAAAATATCCTAACTAATTCCAGAAATAATTTTTCAATGCATTATTTTGAGAAATTAACATTTTAAAAATTAAGACTAAAAATTATATTAAAATGCATAGTAAGGATAAAAAATCATGAGTTTTACTACATTTTATTACATGCGAGGTACTCCTACTTTCTTCATTTGTATCTCTGTTGAACATGCTTCATAAAGATTCAGTACTTTTCATGTTTACAGCCTGCATTCTATGCTATCAGTTTACCTCTTGAAAGTTGCCAATGTGAGAATATATATATATATATTTTTTTCCCCATATAAATTATAAGCACTCAGAGTTGGACTTGCTGGTTTCATTTATTGTCTAGAAAATAATGAAGAATATGAGTTATATAATTTACAATCCAATTAAGTAACTAAATTGCTTATGATAATCTCTAACACGTTTTTATCATTTCATTTTCATATTGTTAATGCAAGGAACATGCCCATCTATAATTCTTCATCAATTGACTGTAGTCTGGTAATGAATACAAGAGGCTGGAAACATTTAGTGGAAGTATTTTGTGAGAGGGAAGCTATGTAAAAATTACAACAGGGAGCATTGCATTTTTCATTATTACTTATTAACTTAATACTACTCAGGCTGTATCCTAAAGAAAAGTACAGAAAACCTTGACTTAACTTTATTGGTTTTATCTTAATGAATACAGCGCAAATTTAAAATATAAGAAATTAAAAATGCAGTTATTATGTTTATCCTACCGATATTCAAGGCTTAATAATAAATTGAATCACAGAGCATGGTACTTACTCTCATTCATGGTTGGCTATGATATGTGGCTTGTAACTCCTTCTCAGAATCATTAGATTCTATCTTTCAAAAATGATGCTAGTCCAGAAAAAGCTAAGTGTTAAAAAGTTGAAATATGGTGCTGCTTACAACGTTATCATACTTTTTCCATTGTAAAAATGAAAATGTTTAAGTCAAAAACTCTTAAAGTAGGGAAGAACTATAAGAAGAAGTCATATCTATATACATGTGTATGTTTGTCCAAGAAAAATTTTTCCCAAATATTTGTTGATGTATTCTAAAACGGTCTCAAGATACATTAATGGAACAAATATAATTAATAGTGTCTGAAACATAGAGAAAATATTAATTTGAAGTCCAAAAGTAGAGTAGCCACTTTATGAGTACTAAATAATATGGAGGAGTGATAACATTAGATGTAGCGTTCAGAAAGAATAAGGCAGGGGAAGGTGTTGAGTCCTTTCTTTAACATAATGACTAAAGATTTTGGTGTTTAATAATCATTTTATTATTTGCTTTCTTTAAAATTTACTCATCCATATGTGTTTTTCTTCTACTTTCTTTCTCAATATAGGTATACTTTCAAGAAATTTGTTAGCATTTCTATGCATAGGTTTGTAACCTGACTTCATTACATGTCATATTGCATGCCATTAAATATTCTTTGAAGCGTCATTTTTAATAGTAACATAAAAGTCTCATTTTAAGTATCATTATTTATCCTCTTCCTTATTCAGTGGTATTTGCTTTTTAGGAGCTATTATTAATAATGCTAGGGGGAACATCCTTCTCCACACTTTCCTTTGGTGAATTTTGGATCATTCCCATGGGGTAGATTCCTTCCAATATAATAAAAAGGTATGAATTGTTTTAAATTCTTTGCACATGCTGTTAATTATCTTTCATGATGGTTGGGCTAATTACACTCTATCAAGTAAAAGTATGCTTCTTCAATATAGTTGCTTTAATAATATGAATACTACTGCTTAAAATAGTTGTGTCTGCTTTTAAAATTGAGAATGCATTTCTCATTGTGATCAACAATGGCCTGCCAACTATTAACACAAGTAGTTTTAGGATTTTCCCCACATATTCGTCTGTGAATTCTTGGGTCTTGTCGTTTGTCTTAATTTTCCAAACTTGCCTTCTTCCTTCTTAGCAGTGTCCATTGATTTTCCTGGCTGTAAACTGGGTATTTAAGTTTTCCATTCTGTAGCCTTACTTGTATATTGAAACACAAACCCCATCTTGAGCCATCTGAAGGAAGAAACTTCAGGAGGATGCTTCCCTTATGAATGGGATCACTGTCCCTATCAAAGAGACCATGGAGATCTTTCTTGTTCCTTCTGTCATTTGATGATAGAGTGAGAATGTGAACGTGCCACCCACGAGACAGCAGGTGGACCTTGGCCAGACATAACAGAACCGTGATAGCTCCATTTCTGTTTATAAACAACCTGGTTGCTAGATGTTCATAGAAATTCAATCCACAGTCCGATGTACCTCCCTTCATTACAGATAGAGAAATGAGTCTTATACTTAGATTGTTTAATACTTCCTTGTGGCTTGTAAAATTTTAAACTGCCTGAGAAATTTAAATGTTTTTGTTGAACAATTTGAAAAAGTAAATCACTTAAGCTTCCCTCTCCATTGGTACTAGACTTGCCCTTTGCTATAAACAATAAGAACATGCTTGAAAGTACATGAATAGATTGGCTTAAGGGATTAGAAAGAGTTAGCTCACTGGGCACTGAGGATGGGAACAACTGACAGGAGCTTTTCAGGAGCTCCAGCTTTCCCTAGGGAGGTGCTGAGGAGCAGAAGACCAGCACAGGAGTCTCCCTCAGTGGAGGAGTAAAAAGATCCAAATGCCTGTTAAAATACGAAGGAAACAAACATGTTACCCTTTTCTAAACATCAACTCCTAGCCTTTTCACTAGTAATACAAACTTCTATGGGACACTGTTTGGAGAAAAATAGTAGCCACACATTCACACCAGCTATCACGTGGAAGGAACAGAATCAGTAATACTAAGAAGTTGTTAGAGTTGTTTTCCTTAAAACACATATTGGGCTACAGTTTACACATGAAGTTTTTGTGATTTCCAGTTATGAACTCATAATTGCTAGCTGTAAATTGTTTCTAAATCTACCTAAAAGCTGAAATCCAAGGAAGGGATTGTGTTTATTCATCCTGATTCTCAAATACCTTGAATGCGGCTGGTAGTTGCTGTGAGCTAAAGAACTTTGAACATCCTGGTAGAGTTCAAAACCAGCACAGGTAGACTTTCAACTCTAGGTGAGTCATGCCAAGCTGACCTTGATAACAGCACTGCTTTACTTTAAGACTCTTTTCAATACATTAGGAGTGCCGGGCGTGGTGGCGCATGCCTGTAATCCCAGAACTTGGGAGGCTGAGGCGGGAGGATCAGTGCGAGTTCGAGACCAGCCTGGGCTACCAAAGTGAGCTCAAGGCCAGCCTGAACTGCATAGCGAGACCCTGTCTCAAAAAGACAAACAAACAAACAAAAAAAAAACATTATGAGGAATCATTGTGATTGCCACCTGAAATTTCTAGTTTTTCATTACACTGCTCATAGCTATCACTTGGGAATGTGGAAAAGAGACATAATGGCCATGCTCTGGAATGCTGTCATACTAAGAGTGCTCTTCTAACCTGACAGATTTGTCAGGCTCTCATGAGCCAGAATGTCGTGCCTTAGCTAAGCCTTCCACTAAATTTTGAGATATGTTTGTCACATTTTCATTTGTGTAAAGGAAATAACATTGTTTCCTCCTCCTCTTAAAAATAATGAAAATTTATTTTTCTAATACACCGATTTATAGAATCATAAACATATACAGCTGAGGCCGTTCACTCATCTTTATGCCAGTCCTCCATAACATCTTTCAAATGCATATTTTTGAGTCAATATATTTCCCATTTATTCATTCTTTAATTTCAGAACAAACTAAAATTTTTATAAAATGAAATTTCAGAAACTTACAGAGATAAAGACAGAGCACTGAAGAAAAATTTAAGGTGAAGAATTTTTTTTTTGAGTCTGAAAAGTCCTTTTTATTACATTTAATTTTATTATTTCATTTTGAAAAGTAAAAGGCAAAAGCAAGAACAAGGGCTGGGTATGCTGGCGCATGCTTGTAATCCCAGCACTTGGAAGGCTGAGGCGGGAAGATCAGTGTGAGTTTGAGATCAGCCCGGTTACAAAAGTGAATTCAAGGCCGGCCTGAGCTGCATAGTGAGACCCTGCCTCAAACAAACAAACAAACAAAAAAAAAAACAAAAACAAAAAAAAAAAAGCAAGAATAAAAATCAGAAACATTGAAGAGGGTAACATACAACAATACATATGTCACAGATTTTCAGAGCAAGAATAGCTGCTTAACAAAGGTTGATATATTATCTACTTTTATCGTGAAATCTGTTGTTTAAATGAACTGATATCATTATGTAGGAGTGAACATATGACTGTACATTACTGCTTACTTTTCAGAAACCTTAAACTTTAGATTTTTTTTTTTTTTTTTTGGGACCGGGGTTCAAACTCATAACCTTGCACTTGTTTAATCCTTAAATTCCATTACCTTTTGTTTTCTCCCCAGCCCCTAAATTTTTCTTTTTATCTCTCTTGTTTTTCATTTTTGTCTTTTTTTAAAAAAAATTCTTTTGAAGAGGGTATTAATGGAAGGAAAAGATGTGACATTTTTATACACTGTAATATTTCTCAACTATAAAATCAAACGTGAAGCCTTTGTATATAAGTGAATATAACTAGAGGCTGTACTCATAAGTGAAATAAATTTGACCCGCATGTCTAAATATCATATTATCTCCCTAGTATAACAACCTGAAAGATGAAATAAAATATGAAAGTTATATTAGATATAGTAAAACAAAAGGTAATGGAATTTAAGCATTAAACAGCAAAGATAAGAGAAAGGAGAAAAGAGAGGAAAAAGGTAGAGGGGAAATCATATATATAAGCTAGGGTGATTGTACTAAAAATTGTCATCAGTTTTTTGAAAATCTCAGTGAATGTGTAGAATTTTAACCTTGACTCTCTGCTGATATCTGTGATCTGAGCAACCACATCGAGGCTAGCAATATGTAATACAAAAATAATGCTACAGTACTTGCTACAATACTTGTCATCTTGGTCTTCTAAATGTGTGCCATTTCTAATGTCATATCAAAAGTAATTATTTTGTTAAAAAATGAGGAACATTTCTTCAGGTAAGAAACATGATGGATGTGTGAAAGAATAATCTGAAGAATACAGCAAGAGCCCAGTTGGGTCCTCCACGATGGAGAACACTCTAGGAGGACAGGGAAGTTGTATCAACACCCGCATGCTTACAGTTGTGAATGGATGAAGGTCAGGAGAGGCCAAAGGGAGATTGCCCAGAGTCCCTTCTTGACACTGGGCTTGGCAGGGCTTCAAGTTCAGATGACCATCCTTGGGCAACCATTGAGGCAAAAGTGAGAAATAATACTGGAGAGGAAATTTTAACAATGGAACATTTCTCAGCTATAAAGTTTAGTGTCTTTTGTAAGATAAAAATCAGAAACATTGTAGAGGGTAACATACAACAATACATATGTCACAGATATGTTAGATATGTGTCGCTTAGTTCACCCAATTTTGTCATCAGAGATGATCACAGAGCCTTGAGTGAGCTAAGATTTTGGGGGGACCCGGAATGGGGAGTGTCATGGACTTGGACTATGGTTAAAGGGTAGATTAAATTCACCTACTGTGAACACAGTACCAATCATTATGATACAGCGTGAAACTTAATAACTGTAGCTTATGGAGAATCCTCAAAATATTTTTACTAGAACAAAAATATTATTCCCAAAATTATTTAAAGAAGTAATACACATGCTTGTATACAATAATTCAGTTCAAAACTGAACATTTTCATCATATATTTCAGTACTTTCAGAGATTTCTTTTGCTACAAACACTCTGAAAGGCTGAGGCAGAATTGTCATGAGTTAGATCCAGCATGATCAACTTCATGCCTTCCCAAGGCCTTGCTTCAAACTAAAAGTTAAACAAGCGTGGTGGACAGGGCTCGGTGTGAAGGTCCTGGGTTTTAAATCCCAAAGAAATTAAGGAAAAACAGTGTTTTAATGAATATTTACCCCTTGCTGAGGTATGTCTTTTTTTTACATCAGTTCATGTACACATAAGTATTACTTATTATTAGTCACCTAGTTACCACCTGAATTCTGCACCTATATTTATTTTTTGTACACATAAGTGCTGAGAAATCATTTTCACAGGTGATGAAAATGGAAATAACAATGCTATCCAATTCTCTCTTCTTCTTCTTCTTCTTCTTCTTCTTCTCCTTCTTCTTCTTCTTCTTCTTCTTCTTCTTCTTCTTCTTCTTCTTCTTCTTCTTCTTCTTCTTCTTCTTCTTCTTCTTCTTCTTCTTCTTCTTCTTCTTCTTCTTCTTCTTCTTCTTCTTCTTCTTCTTCTTCTTCTTCTTCTTCTTCTTCTTCTTCTTCTTCTTCTT
>PVJA010042273.1:0-17382 GCA_004027025.1 Myocastor coypus | reverse complement strand
TTTTTTTTTTTTTTTTTTTTTTTTTTTTTTTTTTTTTTTTTTTTTTTTTTTTTTGTCTTTTTGAGACAGGGTCTCACTATGCAGTTCAGGCTGGCCTTGAGCTCACTTTTGTAACCCAGGCTGGTCTCGAACTCACACCGATCCTCCTGCCTCAGCCTCCCAAGTGCTGGGATTACAGGCGTGCGCCACCACGCCCGGCTAGTTGGGGTTCTTTTGTTTTTGTTTTTGATACCAGGAATTAAACTCATGCTTGTCAGGTTGGGACTGTGCTAACTGAGCTATAGTATAGCTCAATACAGTTTCCTGGCCCCTGGAAACTATATTTTTAGAATGTTATACATATACCTAATGTTCTGAAAATAAAATTTAAAAAAGAAAAACAAAGCATAAGGCTTTATACTATTCAGAGTTCAGCACAGTGTTCCTGGGTACAAACTGAGCTTGCACAATTCCATCAATGCCAAAAACCAGCACCACTCTGATGTTGCATCTTTTTAGCAAGAGAATGGGGTGATTCACCCTGAGAACTCTGCACTTTGACCCTAGGATACAGACCCAAGTCTTCATCTCCACAATATTTCTTTAAAAGCTGGAATCTAAAGCAGCCCAGTAGGAGCTCTATTTCATTACCCAAGTCTGCATTGATGCATCGCTTGTGATCAGTGATGTGTGGCACACTTTTAGGCGTGCCTCCTCTCAGTCAAACTGCATCAAACAAGCTGAACAGACAAGCTAACACACAGCATTACTGAGGTTCTATGTATTGCTTATTGTATTAAAGATCCTTGCCTTTCTGTTGAGTGCTCAGCAGCCACATTCATGAGGTTTAGTTCTTGAATTTTTCTTTGAGATAGGTTCTTGTTATGTAGTCTAGGCTGCCCTTTTTTTTTTTTTTTTTAACTGTTCAGCTTATTATTTTATTTTATTTTGGTGGTAGTGGGGATTGAACTCAGGACCCTGCGCTTGCCAGGCAGGTGTTTATTCAGGTGAGCTATCACCCCAGCTCCCGAGGCTGGCCTTTTACTCATTACAGAGTGCGGCCTAGCCTCAAACTCACAGTGATTCTCCTGTATCAGCTCCTAAGTACAGGCATGTGCCACCCTGCCCAGACCTTGTTCTTTTCTGTAGTTATCGCTGTTATTCCCACACTTTGTTCTGCATGCTTAATAACAATATAGTACACAAGTACCTGTCAACTCTAGTTACTTCTTAAAGATTGCCCACCATCAGGGCACCCAGAATCCTCCAGCTACTTGGGCCAGCAACCAGCTAACCAACACAATCCACATTTTTTAAAAATAGTATACACACATGAGGAAAAGAAAAACGGGAATATTTTAACACTAAATTTATTAGCCGGGCGTGGTGGTGCACGCCTGTAATCCCAGCACTCGGGAGGCTGAGGCGGGAGGATCGGTGAGAGTTCGAGACCAGCCTGGGCTACAAAACTGAGCTCAAGGCCAGCCTGAACTGTACAGCGAGACCCTGTCTCAAAAAGACCAAAATAATAATAATAATAATAATAATAATAATAATAATAAATTTATTGAAACATCATGGTATAAGTACAAGTTAATCTTGGCCTCTATTATTACAAGAGGTGCTCAAATTGGTGGCCATTAGCTTTTGGCATTAGTTAGCAAAATTAGCTGCTGGGATAACCTTGGCCACTGAGACTGATGCACATTAATTTTGAATTTGTGCAAGGGCCATGGGGCAGTGGGTTTTCTGTGATATAAGACTTCCTCTAGGATCCCTCCTAGGAAAGTAACAGCATCTGTTGAAAATATATAATGTTTTTTTCCTAAAGTGTGTATATTTTTTTGGTGGACTCTGTATTTAGGGGTTTCCTTCAATATCCATACCCTCTCCCATCACAACTCCATGCAGGAGCTCGTGTATCTTGTACCCTGTCCTGCCTTTCTGTGGTTGATCCTTGCAACAGAATACGGAGATTTTCTAGAACTTCACTGAGAAACACACAGGAGGTTAAAATTTGACAACCTGCATGCCCAAATAATGTCTTTACATTTGATAAATACTTTGATTTCAATCTGTCCCTGAGTCAAGAAGAGGAGCAGCAAAGAGCAACACCAGCCCTCAAATCAGGTAAATCAACCCCACTGAAACTAGGGCCTGCCTACTGTAGGAAGAAAATATTAGGTAAAGAAAAGCATACATGCAACCTACTAAAAATGTAAAAACTAGTGCTAAGGACCCCCCCCCAAAAAAAACCCTGCTCTTTCCAGAAACTATCTATATACAATATGCATATATACATCTCTTGGTCCTTGTTAACAATAATATCTATACAAACTGTTATCTCTTGTTTTTCTTCAGAACTGCACTTGCCTTATTCCTGCTGCTTGACAGTACTCCCTTGTAGGTCAGAGTAACCTTATATAATTAGTCCTATACTGGTGGACATTTAGATATTCCCAGTCTCTCTATTATGGATTGACCATGACCCTTCACATTGAGCTATATCCTCAGACCATTTTAAAAATTTGAGACAGGGTCTGGCTAAGTCACTGAGTTGCCCAGACTGGACTTGAACTTGCAGTCCACTTGCCTCAGGTTTCTGCAGTGCTCATTACAGATGCACCACTCACCATGTTTCCTCAGCTGTTATGGTTTATGTCTAGTTGTCTAGTTGTCCCCTCAAAGCCTCATGCACTCGTGGGGGTGGGGACTTCCAGAGTTTGAGACTTGCCTGATGATCCACTGGGGTAATATGTTTTAGTACTGATGAGATTATGGTCTCAGTACTGCTGGGAATTATAGGTGTGGTCTGAGGTGGATAGACCAAAGCTGAGAGCCTGGTGTAATTTAAAGACAGAGAGATAGACTCAGCTGTTGCTCTCTGCTCCCCCGGTTGTTCCATTGCTTCTGTCGCCATTGTTGCTGTTCCACCACCATGAACTGCTGCTCTCTGCCATGTGCCACTCGGCCTTGGAGCCAGCCGAATATGGACTGAAGCCTCTAGTAACTGAGCTAAATAAACCTTTCCTTCCTTCATTTTGGGTGTTGGGTATTTGTCCTAGCAACGAGTAAAGAGTAAGACAGAATTTGGTACCAGAGAAGTGGGGTCGTTGCTGTGACTAACCTGACCATGTGGATTACAAGCTTTTGGGAATGGTTTACAGGAAGAGATAGGAAAGGCTCAGAGATGTTGCCTACAAGTAAAGCACTGGAAAAGCTTTGGCTGTTCTGTTTGGGAGATTCTGGTGAGAACTCAGACCAGGCTTGAAGCCTGGGTATGAAGAATGGCTTATGAGCAGAGATTGGAAAGGTTTGGAGGGGTCATCTACTTGTGACGAGCTGGAACAGTTTTAGCTGTTCTGTAGGAGAGATTCTGGCCAGAACTTAGACCAGAAGACTGAGAAAAGGCCTGCCTATAAAGACCAGGTTGAGGAGGCTTCTGCTGGGAAAAAGGACGGCATTGGTCAATGAACTCCAGATGATTTGTGCTACGGATTAGCTGAAAGTATGTTGGAATTTTGATCATGCCCAGAGACTTTGCCTAAGACTGAGATTAAACATGGCAGACTGATTAAACTTTCAAGAGATATTTCAAAGCAGCCAACTATTGAGGCGGTAGCATGGTTGTTATTGGTGGCCTTTAGCCAGATTTACACTGAGAATCAAGAGCAAAAAGTCAACGATGATTTAAAATGTAAGTTTGGCCAGGAAGGAAGCACCAGGAAAGCTGTGGACTGCAAAGATGGAGCTGAAAGGATCTACATTGCTGGAAAGGAACCAGAGAATCAAAAGGATGGCCTGAGGGCATCACAAGAGGTGGCAGCCCTCCACGCTTTGCAGCCTCAGAATTGCAAGGAAGAGAGGTTTTGCCTTGAGAAGAAAGCCAGAGACCCAAGCACCAGAATGGTGGCAGCGGCCAAACCAGGTTCCAAAATGGCACCAGCATGGAGAATTTATTTCTTGGAATCAGGGTCAGAGTGCTCAGCAATCTAGGCCCTTGGCCCCTACAACCAAGAGAGAAGGAAGCCTGGCTACTGCTCCAGCTGGCAGCAACCCTTGGCATCATCCACATAAGCATATGCAGAATGCAGGAATTCTGAGGTTAAGAAGGCTTCCACCTTGATTTGAGAAGGCCTAGGAGGCCAGGCAGTGTGACCCTGAGAAGGCAGTGTGTAAAGCTGTGTGTGAGAAGCCTGTTCAGTGGAAACCCCAGAAGTTTGGAAAAGCCAGGAACATGGATTGTGCAGAGGGAGTAAAGCCAGCCTAAGTGAGAAGCCATGGAAACTACCACCAAGTGCCTTAGGGGCAGAGCCATGTAAGGTCTTTGGAGCTTACAATTCAGCGCAAACTGCTTCAGATGTTTCAATTGAAACTATGGAATTTAATGTTTACCCTGATAGATTTTGGACATGTGTTGGTCCCAGCGTTTTCTATTACCCTGTTGTTTGAAACTTTTGGAATCATAATATTTATCTTATGCCTTCGAATGTTGGATATGTTTAACTTTTCTGTTGTACAGGGGATCACAGTTGAGAGTTTACATTGGATCTTCGAGGAGACTTGGGACTTGGACTTTTCAGCAATGCTGAAACTGTTGGGACTTTGGCAACTCTTCAAGATGGACTCAAATGTCTTTTGCACAAAGGGATGCGCATAAGACTTTGAGGGTCCAGGGGCGGAATGATAAGGCTTATGTCTAGTTGTCCCCCCAAAGCCTCATGTACTCATGGGGGGAGGGCTTCTAGAGTTTGAGACTTGCCTGTTGATCCACTGGGGTAATGTTTTAGTACTAATGAGATTATGGTCTCAGTACTTCTAGGAATTATAGGTGTGGTCTGAGGTGGATAGCTAAGGCAAAGAACCTGATGTAATTTAAAGAGACAGAGAGATAGACTCAGCTGTTGCTCTCTGCTCCCCTGGTTGTTCCATTGCTTCTGTCGCCATTGTTGCTGTTCCACCACCATGAACTGCTGCTCTCTGCCATGTGCCACTCAGTGTTGGAGCCAGCCGAATATGGACTGAAACCTCCAGTAACTGTGAGCTAAATAAACCTTTCTTTCCTTCATTTTGGGTGTCAGGTATTTGTTCCAGCAACAAGAGAAAAAATAACTAAGACATCAGCATTCCAGTCTGCCCACAAGCAGTTCAGAGAAAAGGATTTGAATACAAGGTCTTTTGAGAGATGATTTCAGAAACTAGTAATAGGGAAGGATACCACATATACCTCCCATAGGACCATGGGCCTCAGCCATTCATAGCAATTTCTTTTTCTTCGTCTAACTACCAAACCTGGTCTACAGAAGTGTTTTGAAGGCACCATTTTCTAAATAAAGATGAAACCCTTAAGTTCTCACTTTTCATTTGTGTTATATCTTTCAATTTTCATTTCTTTTGATTCTTACACTAGGGAGACTATACAATATTTACACATGTGGGTCTAGTTTGTTTCCCTTATGAGTATATCCTCAACCTGCATCCACTTATATATGGCTTCAAGTGTATTATTCTTTTTATCTGAGTAACAGCTCAGGATTTACCTCAGGGTAAATCCTGAGAGGATCTGACTGACCTCATGAGATACAAAAGTTACATTTTTTGTTATATAGGTCCTGTTTTACCTTGGTCTTAATCATCCAGCAGAAAAGTACAACCACGAAGTATAAAAAGTAAAGCCATATTAATATGATGAACTGTAAAAGGCTCAAGTGAACTTTTTTTTTTTTTTTTTTTGTCTTTTTGAGTCAGGGTCTCGCTATGTAATTCTGGCTGGCCTTGAGCTCACTTTTGTAGCTCAGGCTGGTCTCGAACTTGCACCAATCCTCCTGCCTCAGCCTCCCAAGTGCTGGGATTA
The DNA here is from genome assembly GCA_004027025.1 of Myocastor coypus. Classification (NCBI taxonomy): domain Eukaryota; kingdom Metazoa; phylum Chordata; class Mammalia; order Rodentia; family Myocastoridae; genus Myocastor; species Myocastor coypus. The sequence goes on along the minus strand of PVJA010042273.1, from coordinate 11,549 downwards.
TAGGCATGTGCCAACATGCCCGGCTCAAGTCAACAACTTCTGACATTGCCAGTTCTGCAGATAATGCACTACTATTATGAACTATTGGACTATCTTGAGTTATTTAGCTGAATTCACGCAGCTACAATATTTGAATGGCAACGGAACACCCATCTCTGACAAGTGAAAGAAAAAAATCTATTATCAATCTATCACTACAGAGAGAGACACAAAATAGGACATTACAGCTTTCTTAGCTCAATGAAATTTATACTTAGTGTTTAGACAACATATCATGTCCGTATCTTATACTTTGAGTACTACAACAATATACAATGTATTATTTTAACTGTCCTACTAACTTGTCTCATTGCTTCCTCATTAAAATAATAAATAAATAAGAGTTCCTGGGCAGTATAATGGACATTAGTTGCTTTCTGGCTTACAAGAACATACAATTGTTTTCTGTTAACTTTCTTTTCTTTAGACAGGACACTGCCCATGGCGCTGTCTTGAAGGCACTGCTGATCAACCTTTCCAGGAGTACTAATGTAAGCCAGGTTCTTCCTACTACCTTAACAAACTGAATCTCAGACAAAGTGATGAAAACAGAAAAATCATTGCAGTCAACACCCATTTTCATTTGGTTAAATGTTTTTTCCAAAGAAAAGTTTTTAATGTTTATGGAGCCAACTTATTGACATGGTTCATTTTCTATTGAGAAATCTTTGCTAAACCTAGATATTAAGCTTTATCCCTATTGTTTCTTCAAGTCTTTTCATTTTAACTTATATTATTTCAAAAATCCTCTTCTGACAATGTTTTTGGCACTTCAAACTATTGCCCAATCATCTTCTACCTATCTTTTCTATTGGCTCTCAACTGACTTCCTGCCTCCAACCCAGAATATTTTTCTTAAAATTAACATACCTGTTCTTTATTGCTATCTTTATTTATTTTTTTTTTAATCTCTTATTTGCTTCTTTTATATTATGGCCTGCTCAATCTGGCTGGAGGGTGGGGCTGGCCCAGCATGTGGTACAGGAGATCAAACCATGGTTCCTGCCTGGAGCTGCCTAAGCTTGCTTAAGTGCTTTAGACCACTGAATTATCTCGCTGGCCCTAATGCTACTTTTGAATTGCCCATATCCAAAGCAGAGTCATGCTGAGTGGCTATTAGCCTCATGTGGCTACTTAAATATAAAATTAAAGTTGACAGTCCTCATTTACACTAACATTTAAAGTTCTCAGTAATGAGTGGCTATGGTACTGGACAGCACTTATTTCCAACACCTCAAAAGTGCTACTGGAGCTGGGCATGGTGACTCATGCCTGTAATCCCAGCATTTGGGAGGCTGAGGCAGGAGAATCGGTGCGAGTTCAAGACCAGCCTGGGCTATAAAAGTGAGCTCAAAACCAGCCTGAACTGCATAGCGAGACTGTCTCAAAAAGACACAAAAAAAGTGCTACTGGATGAGGGTGTTTTAGTAACAGCTTCCATTTCTTACTACAGTTCAGGTGAAAAGCTGAGCTCAGGCCCCTTTACTACAAAGTCTTAATCCTTCTAATACTGTGGTGCACTCTATCTCAAGACTGCACGAAGTTCTATAATGGAATCTCTACGAAGCAATCTGTAAAGTGCGCTACTGCTTTTATCAATGTATACAAAACTACTTATATACTTACCACAACAGTGGAGCCTTGATTCACAAACTTAATTCATTCCCCAGGGCTGGTTTAACTGAAGTTGTCAAGTACTGGCTCAGGTTCCTCTGCACAGACTTCAAGGTCTCCTGCCCGTACAAAGGCAGATCTGTGTCCTTAGAGACAGTGGCCCTGTATTTCACAATTAACCCCACACAGGGAAGGAGGTTGTGATGTTCCTTATAGAACTCTTTAAGGGTTAAATCTGTATCTGAGACCTTCTGGAAGCAGAAACGGCCAGTGTTCAGGTCATAACTCAAGATTGGTGCTAAGTTAAAACTAAAATCCCAGCCATAACCCAAACTGCTAGTATGTCAGGCTGGTGCTAACAGCGTCCACTGAAAATGTATGCAATACCAATGCTGTATACTTTACAAATGATGTCCCTTATTCTTTACTTCAAAACAAAATATGTACACAAAATCCCTCATTAATCTCAACCTACTATTATTTTTCAATATGTGAACAACAGCTACATAACCTGGTACTGTTTCTCTCCACTGGACTTTCACCGCCTCCCCCAACTTTGTCTCTAAAAGGACTGTTCCTATCACCAATCACTTCCACAAATAACACCAGCCAGTCAAGCCCTTACTGCAGTAATCAGATCTACTTAAGGAAACTTGTGGAAAACAGACTGCCATGCTCCACTCCAAAAACTACTCAGTAGGAATATCTGAGAATGGGGTCTGAAAGTCACTAATACAGTATGTTTGAGGTACAACCAGTTTTGGGTTGAGAGTTAAAACTTCAGTTATCTCAGTCTAGATGGGATAAACTTATCTTTCTCTCATTTTTTTCCAAGACAGCAATAGAAAGCAAAAAATGTAACAGTATAGAAACAGACATTTTCTATGGACCTCTCATACATTCTTTCAAGATATGCAATGTTCAATATGAAACTGAAGTTTATTTATCATATCATATACACAAGCCATATCTGACAACTGAGTAAACTGTTATTTACATAAAATATAGATTAAAAATATATAGCATTTGAATACAATTTCTGGGTCTCAGTAGTCAAAGAAATGTGACTCCAACATTTCCAACAAGCAGTTATTTGCACTGCTAACACAGAACTAAAATGGAGGTGAGCATCAGCAGTGTATTTCTCAGAAGTCAAATATTCATGAACTTCATGTACTTGGCTTTGCATCTGTAGAAGATGATACAGTTTCTTCACATGCACCACTATCTGAGTCTTCCACTTCAGAATCCTCAGCAATTTCCTCTCCAAAATCAAATTCTTGGCTGTCCGATGATTCAGAGCTATCCAGAGGTTCACTAGACAGTCTCTTTTTAAAAAAAATAAACCAGTAATTTGTTATAAAGATTTACAACTCAAGTCCACTGTTGGTATGCTGACGCTATTGTATTGAGTTTTTCCATCTTTCTCCTCAATAAAGTTCTCTTAGCAAACAGTACATGTTTTGTCAATATTAATGCCTTTTACCACACTAGACTAGGTCAGCAAAATCAATGTTAAACAATGTACCAATTTTTTTAAACTTCTTGTTCTTAAAGCTCAACTGGGAGGAAGAGGGGAGTTTCACTGTGTAGTGCAGGCTGGCCTTGAACACTATGCTGCCCAGGCAGGCCTCAACCACACAGCAGTCCTCCTGCCTCAGCCACCCAAGTGCCAAGATTATAGGCGTGTACCACTATGCTCACTCAAAGCACAACTGTAACTGGCACTTCTCTAAAGAGCTGGAATGGTGAAACAAATGTTCTAAATTTCCAATCAGCTACAGAGCAATACAGTACAGTGATAACTCAGTAATTCTCTCTATAATTCCCTCTATCATTCTGGTTGGAAACTGGACTGGATTAAGAACTGAATGAAATTTCTCTGTAAGGGCAACACTGAACCTAAACATTTGAATTTCTTTTTTTTAGATAGTCTCACTGTGTAGTTCAAGCTGGGCTTGAGCTCTCAGGATCCTCTTGCCTCAGCCTCCTAACTGTTGGGATGATTGGCACCATACAAGCCTAATCACTGAAATTTGATTCAGTTCTTTTTTTTTTGGGGGGGGGGGTCTTTTTGAGACAGGGTCTCACTATGCAGTTCAGGCTGGCCTTGAGCTCACTTTTGTAGCCCAGGCCGGTCTCGAACTCGCACCGATCCTCCTGCCTCAGCCTCCCGAGTGCTGGAATTACAGGCATGCGCCACCACGCCCGGCTTTGATTCAGTTCTTGTCCAACTTGGTTTGCAACCAGAATCTTAAGAAGATTCAAGTTTGTAAACTGTGGTACCACTGCACTTTTTAAGGCAGTTAAAAGGGTTACTGTAGTACTTCAGCTGAAAACTCACATTAATTTTGTCACCGCGCTTAAAATGTTAAGGCTGCAATTCACCAGAGAAGTTTTGATTCAAAAAAATTTTGATCAGTAAAACAGACCTTTTTATTTTTTTCCCCAAATATGTCATAAAACCTATTTTCACCCCAAGTTGTGAGGCCAATTCTTATAAACACATTAGCTACTTCCAAATTTTAAAGTCAGATAAAACTAGTGTATGAGTTAAGTTTTATAAATGAAAGTTAAAAAATTAAAGTGAATACCACCTACAAGTGTCAATTACAATATATAATTGTCCATTATTCTTTTTCAACTGTAGGTATTTACTATTTCCATTTATAGGTGAGAATGAAGCCCCAATAGGATAAATAACTTATCTTTTTTTTTTTTTTTTAGAGACAGGGTCTCGCTATGCAATTGAGGCTGGCCTTGAGCTCACCTTTGTAGCCCAGGCTGGTCTCGAACTCGCACCAATCCTCCTGCCTCAGCCTACCGAGTGCTGGGATTACAGGCGTGAGCCACCATGCCCGGCTAAATAACTTATCTTAGTCAAGACACTTATTGGTGCTAGGCAGGGAACTATGACTGAAATCCCAATCCAAGAAGCCTGGTTCTAGATCCCTAGCACTTACTGTTCATACTGCTACTCAACTCTATAGAAAATCAGATGCCTTTTAATCAAGTGAATATTAAATTACCTACCTGGATTACCTCTGCCATATACTCTACATGTTGTGCTACTTCTGCCAATTCTTTATTCTCATTTTTCAAACGGACAATTTCATTGTCTTTTTGTTCAATTTCTTTATGAAGCTGTACAACATAAATATAAAGTTCAGTATCCCAGATTTGCTATGCTATAAGCCAAATTATCTGCCTCCATCTACACAACTGAGAGACATAGGCAGCACAAACTTAACTCTCAATACAGCTTCACCTTGCATAATTTTGGCAACTTTGTTATACTCACACTTGTCTTAAGCCACCATTATAACTAGTTTATAAAACAAAACAACAACAAAACAAAACAAAAAAAAAGTAGTTTACACAATGTTAACTAAATATACTACACATCAAATGGAAAATAATCCTAGAAACCTAGAGGCTGAGGACAGGTTCTCACTACATAGCCCTTGTGGGGCAAAAGTGATCTTTCTGCCTTAGGCTCCTGACCACTCAGATTACAAATGTGCACCACCACATCCAGCTCTAACTCTGGAAACTTTTTCAGTTGTACAAATTATATCTAGTACATACTTTTTCATTTTCCTTTAGGGCTTCATAGAGAGCTTTCCTTCGTTTTTCTGCCACTTCTTTCCAATACTGAGAAGATGGATTTTCTGAAATAAATTAATGCTTTATATATCTTTTAAAATCATTACTGTAAAAACCTAACATTCTAAAGGAAAAAATTTCCATCTTTTTTTCTACTTTTCCCATATTCTAAGATTTCAATCCTTCAGAAGTTCAGTAGAAGTATAACTAATATACATATATCAATCAAATTAAGATTTTTGCAACAAAGGGGATTAAAAAAAAAAAAGCTGTAATATGAACATGTAACTACTCTCAAAATGACTAAACTGGATGAATTGTAAACATGTACTAATAAAAGCTTACAAATAAAATAAGGATTGTTTCACCATTTATTTTGGATATTTCTATTTAAGCCCAGTCCCCTCTGGGATCAGACTCAGAGCCTTGCAGATACTCAGCATATACTCTATCACTGAGCTCTAATATGGGTAATTCTGAAAACTCCAGGTCAGACTCATAGTGATCCTTCTGTCTCAGCCTCCCCAGCACTGGGATTACAGGCATCTGCCATCATGCCCAGTTTTAGTGGCCAGCACAGCATACCCAGTGTTCCAGGGCTAGCACAGCACAGCATGTGGTACCAAGAATCTAACTTGACTCGTTATACTTGCCAGGCAGGTGCTTAGACCACAGAGCTATTTCCCCAGCCCCTTATAGGTAATTCTTAACTTTGAATCTTTTATCTATCATATTTAAACCAAATATTTTCTTGGAAAAAATACTACATAAGGGACAGTGAGATGGTTGCACGGTCTAAAGCGCCTGCTTAGGAACACTTAGGCAACTGCAGGGACCGCAGCTCGATCCCTAGCACATGCTGCTCCAGCCCCACCTCCAGGGCAGGTTAAACCGGCCATAATAAAAAGAAATAATGCGTAAGTATGTTATTTCCTTAGTGTACCATCAGAAAACATGTAACAATTTATCACAAAACTGGGGATCTTAAATTTGATTATTTGGGGGCCCGGTGGGATGGCTCAGTGGTCTAAATCGCCTGCTTGGGAAAGCTTGGGAGGCTTCAGGGACCGCGGTTCAATCCCCCGGCACCACATGCTGCGCCAGCCCTGCCCTCATTGCAGGCTGAGCTGGCCATGAAAATAAGTGAATAAACAAATAAAGGTTCTGAAACAAGAAAAAAATAAATAAATAAAATTAAAAAAAAAAAATTTTGATTATTTGATTAAGACACTAATTGCCAGATTTCTCCTTGTAATGAAAACAGTGTTTACAACCTAGTAACTGAATTCCTAGGGTGCTCCTGGCTACTTGAGAGCATTTGTTTCTAGGCCCTTTCAGTGCAAAAGTAGGAAACAGTACTTCTTCTAAAGATCATCAACATGTACTGATACCCTGATTCCAGTTCAGGAGCTCTTCCTTTCCTTCCCATTCCATTCACCATATTATGAAGCCCACATTCCATATAGTACTCATTAGGTCAACTGTAAAATATATACAAAATTGTTTTCAGAATTGCTACACCAGGGTACTAGGGCTCAGTGGCACAGTTCCTGCCTGGCAAGTGCAAGGCTGCAAGTTTGATTCCTGGTACCAAAAAAAAAAGAAAAAAGAAAAAAAAAGAAAGAAAGAATTATCAAAACAAAACCATTGCCAACAAAATATTCAATACATTTAGTAAGGTTCAAGATTTCTGTTCAGTTCTTTTAATTTTTTTTTTTTCTTTTCTTTTTTTTTTTTTTTTTCAGTTCTTTTAATTCTTAAAATATAGCTCATTCAAAATGTTAAGTCACTTGGGGGATTGAGGCAGGGGGATCAGTGGGAAATCAAGACCAGCTTGGGCTACAAAAGTGAGCTCAAGGCCAGCCTAAACTACATATGGAGACCCTGTCTAAAAAGACAAAAAAAAAAAAAAAAAAAAGTTAAGTCAGTTATATACTTAAGTTACATGAAAAAAAATTTTTTTATTTACCATCATACTAGCTATATGATAGACAAGTGTGTTGCTTGGTTATTGAATGTCAGTAGTTTAATTATTTTGTTTTGCTGTCTTTTTGAGACAGAGTCTCACTACGCAGTTTAGACGGGCCTTGCACCAATCCTCCTGCTTCTGCCTCCTGAGTGCTGAGATTACAGGCATAGACCACCACACCTGGTGATTTAATGATTTTTAACCAATCCTTATTAATTTCAACCAAATGAGTTTTTAGTATCAGAAATCCTACTATTCTGTGTAATATTATCAAAGAACATTTTTTTTTTTTTTGAGAATAAGAACTTGTTACATAGGCCAAAATGATGGCCTTGAACCCATTATGATCCTCCTCTCTCAGCCTCCCAGTGCTAAGATTACCGGCATGTACTACCACACCTAGCTCTTTATTTCTATCCAGTCAATCTTTCCTGATTTTCCTAATAAAACTCTATGATCTGTTCCTTTTCTTCCTTATTCTATTCCAGTCAACTCAGAATAAAACTAAAAGTCACTGTGACCTTGAGCGAGTCAATTAACTTCTCCAGGTCTAAATTTCTCATCAGCAATAACATCTAATATTGGGAGGCTGAAGCGGGAGGATCGGTGCCAACTTCGAGACCAGCTGGGCTACAAAAGTGAGCTCACGGCCAGCCTGAACTGCATAGCAAGACCCTGTCTCAAAAAGACAAAATAAAAGCCTGTTTACAAATCTCCTGAATCTTAAGGCAATTTATTATCAGAGGTGTCATATTAATTGCTACCCTCTTAATATTTGTAACTCATTTTTGGATCTTGCCAAATGATCACATCTGCCCAATTTAGTCTTTTATATTTACAAATGAAATATCTAGTAGTATCCCCAACTTAAGAGGTAGAATCCACTACAGTAATAATAAATATTTATATTATAATTTAAATTTTTAAAATAAACCTATATATTTTTTCTATACCTTTAATCATAAGATCAAATGCTTCTTGGGTGACTCCTCCACAATTCTTATTTTCATTAGATTCTGGGTCAGTAACTGCTCCAGAGCTTGAAGTCTTCGGTGTTAATTGGTCATTTGAATGTTTCCTTTTGGATAAGCCTTTAGACAACTATAAAAGAAATATTTATGTAAAGTGAATAAGAAAGCTAGGTAGTTTAGTCATTTACATATATATATATCATATATATAACATCTATTCTTTTTTACGTCTTTCAACAAACTCTAAAATTTAAGACTACCAAAATGTATAGTGCCATTTTAGAAATTTTAGTTGCACCATGAACTAAACTTGGTCTGAGGTTTAGCTGAAATTACTTTTACTATGTTAAATGTTGTGTTCAAATCCAGTACCATAGAAAGGCAGTATTCTCATCCTATGAAGCCTTCAAAAGTTAAAGGAGGATAATGAAAGAACTTGCTGATAGATTAATAGATGATTTGATAAGCAAAGCCCCAGTCTAAACATGCTGCTGACCCATGATGCCATCACGTACTCACAGGCATACATGAGTTATCATTTTATTCTCAAACTGTCAAACATTATTCCTACTAGATGATTATTACATCACTCCAGCTTTATTATTTATATTCACAGCAATTTTGAATTTCCAAATTAAACAATTAAACCAAAACCACTTCTTTAAATTTTTTTTTTTTTTTTTTGGGGACCGGGGTTCAAACTCACAACCTTGCACTTGCCAGACAGGCACTTGTGCCATGGAGCTATCTCTCCCCAGCGCCTTTTTAAATTTTTATTTTTCAAAGAATAGAAAACAGTAGAAAAAAAGTGTTAGAAATCATACAAAACTTCAGTAAATAGGGCCAGCCAGATAGCTCAGAGATCTAAAGGGCCTGCTTAGGCAACCACTGGGACTTACAGTTCAATCCCTGACACCACATGCTGTGCCAGCCCCACCCCTAGGGGAGGCTGAGCCAGCCATAACATACATACATACATACATACATACATAAATACATACATACATATATAAAGTTTAAAAAAAAAACAATAGGGATTCAACAATGATTGCTGTACTGCATGTTACCTTCAAATTACTTGTTTAGATTACCAGCTATAAACATGCAAAATTGGTTAAAGGAAACAACAAAAACAAAAGTTGTAATAAAAAAATTTTCAGCACTAACTTCTTTCAAAAGACCAGCAGGCTCAAGGCTGGCCTGAACTGTATAGCGAGACCCTATCTCAAAAAGATAAAAAATAAAAAAGTAAAAAATAAAAGAGAGAGAGAGAGACCAGCAGAGATGGGCAGTACAATGATCCAAATGATCCTGCATATATAAACATAAATGTATCTTCTTTTTATTGCCCCTTTTTTCTGGGGGTGAGGGGGGGGTACCAGGGATTGAACATAGGACCTTGTGCTTGCCAGGCAGACACTTAGGCTGCTAAGCTATCTCCCTGGGCCTCCAAAGCCACTTCTTTGAGGAGTATATAATTGCTTACATCTTTCCAAATTTGAACAACTTAAGTATTTCAGATGTTTGAAGAAAACTTGGGAAATCTTTTTCATTCAGAGGCGTTATCACCTCTCTCTTATCCCACATACCTCATTTTCTCTTCCAACAAGAGATCCAGCTGCAGAAGGCTGAATCATCTTCAGAGTTCTTCTTGGTGTAGGCTTATTCTGAAAGTCAAGATAATTTCCTGTTACTGAGTTCTATATGGTTATCCACCTACTGTGTACCAACACAGTCTTAGTCCTAATCAAACTTAGAAAAAAAAATATTAAGAATACCTTATTATTTGGCATGGTATATAATTTTATTCTGCCAAATATGAACAAGATACTAGTTTAATCAACTGGCAAAACTATTTCACAAACTAAGTTTGGAGAAATTCTTAAGAATGGGTCACTGGGCAAGGTGGTGCATGCCTGTAATACCAGCACTTGGGAGGCTGAGGCAGGAGGATCAGTGTGAGTTCGAGACCAGCTTGGGCTACCAAAGTGAGCTCAAGACCAGCCTGAACTGCATAAGGAGACCTTGTCTCAAAAAGACAAAAAAAAAAAAAAAAAAGAATGGGTCATGTCACTCCAAATAAGTACCTATTCACACTTCAACATATGCTCTTGCTTTTAATCAGTCAACTAAATCATATCTGGTTAAAGCAAATGTGTAATACAATTTCTAAGCTCTCATCAACAATTTGAACCATACATAACAAAATTCATGTATAAAATATCTGTACTTTCTCTTAAAAAGACCTTCCACACAGAAACTAGAAGGTGACAGGCACACTTATTTTTTGTAAAACTGAACATCATAACATTTATAGTAGGAACTCAGAGAAGAGGTGAGTGGGAGAAAAGAAAAGAGTTTAAACTACAAAATTACTTTTTCCTACAAAGTAATAAGAAAATTATCTTATATAATTATCAACTATAATTACTATAGACTTTAAAATTTCCTACAAAGGAAGGTTCATCTCAGGACTACTGTTAAATTGTAAATATTCCCAAACATTTATATGTATCTACAGAAGGATGTAGCTGTTAAGAACACACTGTACCTGAAGCCAAGTACATGTGTAGCAGATAACCTACCTCAACCATTACTGGACTGCAGTTGTAACTTTACTTCAAATCTACTCATCAGGAGAAAGCTAAAATGTCATTGCTTAAGGCTTACTAAAATACTCTAAAATGCTGAGGCTACTGTTTTGGAAAACATACTGTCTTCTTTATAATATGTAAATACTTACCTGTATATTTCCTGATCTAAAAGCTCTCTGTATTTTTGCAAAAAATCATTAGTTATTCTGCCACCATGGGATAGCAAACAATGCTCAATACTCAAACAAGGCCAGCAAGAACATGATACCATAGCAGCGTGAGAAAGTTACTGATTCCACAGTGTACTCCACGGGACAATTTCACTTTTCCCACGGTAAAGTTTCTACTGCTGCTTATTATCTCACTATTTAACTGAAGGACAAAGGCCAACTATTGTGAGAACAAACATTACACCAACATTTCAGATATAATTTAGACTATAGCTTAGTCAACAGTCTATATAAATATAAAAAATTAAACTCTGGAACCTTACTAATAATGAGATGTTAATGTACTTACACATTTAATGTTAATAATGGACAGGGAATGGAGGTAAGTTACTGTCATGAACAAACTCATTTCAAAGATTTAACTTTTAGGGCCCGGTGGGATGGCTTAGTGGTCTAAAGCACCTGCTTGGGAAAGCTTGGGCAGCTTCAGGGACCACGGTTCGATCCCCAGCACCACATGCTGCGCCAGCCCTGCCCTCGGGGCAGGCTGAGCCAGCCATAAAAATGAGTGAATAAACAAATAAAG
>PVJA010042272.1:0-17412 GCA_004027025.1 Myocastor coypus | reverse complement strand
ACACAAACAAAAAAAAAAAAAAAACAAAAAAAAAAAAAAAAAAAAAAAAAAAAAAAAAAAAAAAAAAAAAAAAAAAAAAAAAAAAGATAAAACATTAAAGAGTAAAAAAGAGAGAAAAATACAGAAACTGTATTCATTCTTTAGATACTGATATCTTAAGAAAACATGACTTTACTATATTCAGTCAGTTCATTATAAATCATAATAATTTACAGTATTATGTAAAAACAGTATAAAGATGTTACTTCAAAAATTCAAATTAGTGCATGTATAATTATGGTCAGCTTCATTTTCTTTCTTTCTTTGGTAGCTTTTTTTATGGGTTTGATTACCAGAATGGAAATTCTGTAAAAATCAAGATAAAATATGAAAGTATCTCCTTAAAATAAATAATTGCCACCCAGTAAATCGTTTATAAAATCTTACTAATTTCCCCTCGTTTCAGGCATAGAGGGGAAAGTAGCTCACATAAAACCAATCCTTGTTGTACCGTGCCAGCATGTAGTCCTCTTTATTGTGAAGGCCCTGGGCTCAAATGAAAGTTACAACTTTAAGTCCCACTCACAGATCTTGCAAGTGCCAAATAACTGTTCAACTAACTGAGCCTCCAGGAAACAGAAGGAGGCGTGTGACTCCTTTTTGAACCTGCCTTCAAAGTGAAGGTCTTCAGCCGCAGGTTTCTCTTTCACATCACCCGGGGCCCACTGGTGATCAGACAACTGTGAATCAGACTCGAAAGCTTTGTAGCTTCTGCAGGAACAGCCATGCCAAGGACAGTCACCAGGGCCACTCGTAGTAGTCACTTGTCAGTAATTACAGAATAAAAATCACCAGAGTCCTAACACAGGACTGAAGTGAAAGGAAACAATTCTGTCAAGATGGTTTTTTTTTTTTTTTTTTTTTTTTTAAGGACTGGTTTGCTCTTTTGTGGTATGTATTTGGAATATGCTGAGGCATGGGGTTGGGAGGAAGGATGGAGGGAGAGTCTGTCTTGATACCCGTCAGTCCTCCCAACCAGGGGTCCAAAGGCGTCCGTCCTAGCTGCCACCCAGCTGGACCCCCACCTGTGAAATACACGTACTCCCTGTCCTCTCTCCAGCCCACAACAACAGGTGACATTGGCACAATGCATCTGGCACACGTATGACAAGAGCACTTTCACATTCAGGACTCTCACCTCACTCACAGAACCAATTGGACCTCTCTGCTTTTAGGAGCAGAAGCAAGAAGGAAGCAGAAAATCTACAGAACTAGAAATTAATGTGTAGAAGCTCACAAGCTTCGCTGTCTCCTAACATGAGCAGTGTATGGGAATAATGTAACAGGGCTGTGCCAACCACGTTGAAATTCCACATGCCTTTTCAAAGTGTATTTAGGGAGAAATTAAATTTTTTAAGTTAAAAATAGAGGCTTGTTTCAAGAAGCATTCCTTATTAGGTAGCGTCGGTTTTATTTTACTTTTTTTGTTAAGGGAAACTAGGGTTCCCATTTGCACAAACCCCTTCTGGTTTGTGAGGAAAACACTGGTGTCAGCGTAAGACAAACCATTCCTGAGGCAGGATGCAAAGTTTAAAAAATGCAGAGCTTTTTATAGGTTTTAGCTTTTAAATGATAGTAACCTTTTATCCCGGGGTCAGAATCTCACAATCTCTGCTTCCAGGGAACATGGAATGGGAAGAGCTCTCAAAATGCCCAAGAGAAAGTCAGTTCTCAAGATGTTACGGGGGAGCTGTGCTAACCTGAGACAGAGAAAGAGCTGAGGTCTCCTCTTTCAGGTAAGCAGAACAATCGAGCTTCAGTACTAACATATGCCCCATGTATTATTTTACGAAAGCAATTTTTAACACATTTTAGAAACTACTCCACGGAAAGGGGCTGCACAAAATGAAAAAATTCACTTATCCAAAACACTATTTATTTTGAAGACATGCAAATCTGAAAATAAGAAATGTCTTCTGAATACAGCAAATGTGAACTCCATTATTTACCCAAATTGAAACAGTATAACCATTAACCCCTAATAAGACAGTTTCCTAAGCTTTTGTCATCACTACTGTGATATATAGGCATGAATAGTCATTATTAAGTCATTCTTGCTCTACTCATGGAAGATTTTTATTTCCATTTCTTTTTTTTTTTTTTCAGGAGTGGGGTTCAAACTCCTGACCTTGCACTTGCCAGGCAGGCACTTGTGCCGCAGAGCTATCTCCCCAGCTCCATTTCTGAACTGCCTGGTCCCTTGGAGTCTTCACCTAATTAACATAGCCTAATCCCAGGGGCACTCTTGCCACCATTGCTGACCCTGCACCAACTTCAAAATCTTCAATTCCCATTTTCCTCCGTGAGTAACATCCACCTCAAGGAGCTATCTGTGAACTTCTCTCCTTCATCAATGCTGGTAGTACCTCTTCTCTGACTTTTGTGAGCCACCAAGTCGCTCTGGCCTTCTTTGGGCCCACTACCAGCCATTTCTTGGCTTTACTTCTTTCTCATAAATCACCACTTAACCATATTCTTTGTTAAGGTCAATTTTGCCCTTCTTTCTCTTTCTGTCCAACATAAGGAGAATACAACCAAGCAAGGTAATGGGCTTTCCTACTATTTTCTCATACCACAACTCAAATGCTAAGAATATGAATATTTCACAGACTTCTTTGGCCCCAGAAGTAGTTATGCAAACAAGTTCTAAAGAGGTAAGCAAAAGTGGCGAGTGTGAACTATGGGCCTAAGGCATTAAGTAAAAAGAAAGAGTCATGCCCAGTTACGTTTCCTTAATGGCTTAAAAATATTGAAAAAATGACTGGAGCACCAGCAGCTACCTTGGTTCTTGAGGTGGGCTCAGAAGCAGAGATGACATAAAATACCCAGTATTCCTGAAATCATGTAAAATCAAATTACTTTACACTGACTATATTTGGAGCAAAGTTCTTATTTTGTTTAAGCCTCTTGTCCTATTACAGGAAGCTGAAGGTAAGCTTAATTATGTAGACTGTCTGCCTTATTCATTTTACCTTTAATGCCTCAGTTTCTTCTCCTGAGAATGGAGATTGAGGATTTTAAAGTCTTTGGCATATAAAAAGCCTTTGTAAGTGTTAGTTAATATCAGCATTACCCAGATGTGCCTCAGGGTTGCTGGAGATAACGGCAAAATGACAGAATCATAGTCACATTCTTTCATTTCTAGACATCTCATAATCCAAGAGCACAGTACTCCACTTCTGTCCTACCCCCATATTACCCAGGATTAACTGCTCGAGAGGATGTCTCACAACGTAGGGAAGGTCCCTGGGCACTCATACTGAGAGATCTGCTTCTACCTGCCTCTGCTGTCTCACCTCTTCACATCTTCATTTTTCAGCAGGTGCCCCTTTGTCTGGCTCTCTGCGCTGTGCATCTCCTTCTAGTTGCTCAACCCTATAAATTCAACATTACCTTTCCGGTGTTTCATCAGACCCTTAACATGTCGACCAATATGTTTCAGTTCCTAACAATGTAAAGCCTTGTACATTGCTTACATCTACCTCTCAACCTAATGAGCTCTTTCCCTTTCTCTGTTCATCCATGTGTTTCGTATCTACCTCTCCCTTACAAACCCCCATCAACAGTCAGAAATTCTTTGTTTTGAGACCTAGTCCTTGGATTAATCATTAGTCACCTACGCTCCCAGCCCAGAAAGCTGGACATCACACTGAATTTCACTTCTCATTTATGCTCTACAACCAATTAAACATTAGTACTGATTTTAATCCTTTTTTGTAATAGTCACACACCTTTTCTGTTGTAATTTTCCTATTCTGGCACTCTTCATGTCCCATTTGAATTCATGAATTAACTTGCTCAGTGGCATCCCAGCCTTTCTCTCCCAAAGCCAACCCACAAGTAGTTATGAAAGTGATGTTTATAAACTGTAACTCAGATTGTATCATTTCTCTGAAGAAGAAAAAATACACCTTACATAGAAGGATCTTCATATGGAGAATGTAACTTGATTCTTTGTTTCATCTCTTCAAAGAACTCTCACTCACTGTCAAGTTAAGGACATTTAGTTTCATGTGAGAAAAGTTCATCCTTCAAGCTTGTGGTGTTGATACATTGTGTCAACTTGAGAAAGCTTGGTTAGATCAGCTCAGCAACTGCATGGCCTTGGGCATGGAGGCCCCACCTATGGTGTGGAGGACTGCCCTAGTGTGACTCAATACAGAAAGGATATAAAAGGGATTTGAGGAAAGAAGGGTGTCACTTCCTCAGAGAAGGTCTAGTCTCAAATCAGTGTAGAAGAAAGAAAGGAGGAAGGAAGAGAGGCTTACTAGATGCTGCAGCTGCTGTTTCCCCTCTGCTCTTCGTTTTCCACTGCCAAGAACTGCTACCCTCTGCCATGTGCCATTCTACCTTGGTGCCAACTGAGTATGGACTGAAACCTCCACAAACCGTGACCTAAATAAACCCTTCCTCCCTTAATTTGGGGTGTCGGGTATTTGTTCCAGCAACAAGGAAAAAAGTAAGAGACAAGGCTCCAATCAAATGTTAACCCATTCTCCGATGGCTTGCACGATTGGCTCCCTTTCTAGGAAAGCTAACTCCACCTTCAGGGTGTAGCAGCACTGTCAGCTATACATGCTGATGGTGCCATGTCTGTCGGGCTCATGTGTACCTGCGCATTAGAAAGCTAAAGTTCCTGTAGGCTCATCTGGATGTACCTTTACTTTGTGTTTTCAGTGTCTATCACAGGGTTTCAACTCTAGAAGAGCACACTGATATGCAAAAAATGTACAGAAAAAAATTCATACATCGCACAAAAGCACCACAAAGGGAACGTGATTTCTTCAGCAGGTTAGTCATCTTACCCCCTACTACAACCTTTTGGTTTGTAAGTACATGAATTGTAGGGAATTGGAGATATATAAATAGCCCTGGACCTTCTTGCTTTCTCTAATCTTAAACCTTTGGAAAAAATCCACCTGACTATGAAATTCCATCACACATCACATTGATTGTTCCCCTTCCTCAGATTTCACAAATTTCATTTTATTCTTCAAGGCAGTCGTATATAATATACTTGCTAGTTGTTTACAATTTTTTCATGGACAATATCAGCAGATCTAATCAATCATTTTATACAACTCTGGGCATGTTCTAAGGATACTTAGGTAAAATTCACTAAAAAATTAAATGCATCTATTATGAAGTCAAAAAAACTTTTCTGTGACCAACCTTATACAACACTCTTCAGGTTCTGAATTTACTACTTGCGGTACCATATACACATTGTGGTCCCGGCCCATTTCACTACTCATGTTGCAATAAGCCACCCTCACTCTCTCATCCTGCCCTCTTTTCTGCTTGTAGCAGAATGTCAGTTAGGGTACATGCTAGAGCCAGGACTGTCAGGCGAGTACAAAGCTCTCACTCATTGTCAGCTTAAGCTATCTAAAAACTCAGTAATAACATTCATATATAAGAGTTCAGTTGCCAATATTTGTGAGTTAATAAATTCTTTCCTTAATTAATAAAATTTCATGTACTTAAGATGTTTTCCTCCAACATATATTTGATTTGAGTAGAGAAACTCAAGTGGATAATCATACCGACAGAATTTTTACTAATGATACTTACATGAAAATTGAAGATTAAACATTAAATAATTGCAATTAAGGAGACACGTAAAATATAACGTTGGTATCTTCCCAAACACTGAACACTGCAATTTTTTCGCATGTAAGTGTTTAAAGGGTTGCCACATAACAGTCAAGGAGTATAAACAATAAATCAGGAAAATAAACATCTATACTTAAAAATATCATGTCTAGTACCATCACTTAGTTGTTTCCTATTCATGCCATAGTAGAGACTACCTTAGCTTACCAAGGTTAGCACAGTTATTTGGAACATCTATGTAGAATAGAAAAAGAAGCAAAATACATAATCATATGTTTCATCTTTATCATTTTAGGGAGGCATTTTTAGATTTACCATAAGTATTCACTGCACACATATAGTAGCCTGGGTAAAGACCATTTCGCTTTTTTCAACTTTACGTTACATCAGAAACTGCAGGTTAGGGTTATACTATGTGAATGACCATTAAAGGGAGCAAAATAGCCTTGATCTCCTTACATTCTCATCCAAACTAAAAACGTGAAATATTGTTTTGAAAATGGCTTGAAACTATCTTTTCTGAAAGACTACAGGACTTTTATTTTCTCTTTCCCACCAGACTATAAATGCTGGAAGAACAACCTGTCTTATGGCATTTTGGGCACACAATTTCCCTTCCCAGCCATAAATTGGAAGTACAGAGTTTATGTCTGTTTGATTCCCATCTGTCAACTAAACAGCAGAGAGACCAAATCCATCATTCAATTTTGGAGGCTATTTATTAGTTAGACACTTGATTGGGGCATTTCAGGAATCTCATTCATAAGAAAAAAAAAAAAAAAAGGTAGTAACCTATGCTACACTGATGGCAAACTTAAGACTAGATGTGCCAATTTGCGTTTCTCAATATTTCCAAGCATTAGTAACAAACTGGTATTAACAAATTGTACTTAAGTACAAGTTTGGGGTTCTATCTTTGATGTTAGTTATGACAAGTTTAAAGATTACCTCCCCTCCAGATGGGCATAGGTAATTACAAAGCAAAGGAAGAAAAAAAAAAAATGGTAACAAAGTCTGTGCTAAATACTGTTGCTAATGAGTGATATGTAATTTAATGAGAGGTATTATGACTACAAGTGGTGGGAATAATAGCATCTTTGAAAAAAAAAGTGTGTATGTGTGTCTGTGTACACACACATAACATACACACACACACACACACACACACAGGACTGAGTGCCTCCTCTCATCCCTTTTAAGTATCAATTGCACTTTAAGGCTGATCTAAATTTTTTTTCTCTTTGTTAAATATCTGAAACCGTTGTTGGAGTGTCAGTGAACTGACATTTCTCACAGAGATTATACTGAATTGTCTCACATCTCCTTTGTGTTATACCTTTGATAACAAGTTACAAGTGGAAAAAAAAAAAAACTGCCTGCAAACAAGAAACCCCTGCTAATAAATTCTGCATTTCAGATTCAACATTTTTGCTCGGGGAAGGAACCAAACACATACTCGAGCAAGAATGGGGTGGAAATGCGGATATGGAGACAACATCAAATGAGGGTTTCTGTCTTAATCTCTGTGTCTGCACAAAAATTCAATGTCAAGGACTTTTGACTCAGGCAAAAATATGCTATGGTTGCTGCTTGTGTAACTTCTTTTGTTTTTGTTAACTTCTTTCAGTTTCCTAAGGCAGTGCCTCTCCAGGTGTGGCCCTGAGTCCAGAAGCATCAATACCACCTGGACATATGTGAAAAATAAAGGTTCACAGAACCTACCAAGCCACAAGTTCAACGACTGCCAGAGTCAACACAGTGACAGGAGAACCTCCACGTGGCTGACAGAGCATCACGAGAAGGCAAGGTCCCACCTATTTTTATATTTGTCTAAACAGTGCAGTCTTTAAAATATATTAAGATAAATTACTTCACTCATTGTCAAAAGAGTTTAGAGAGGTTAGTAGAGTTCAGAGAACAGATTAGGATGTGTAATTATAGAATGAATAAATGTACCGTTCAAAATTCTAGATGCAAGTTATATTAACTTTCTAGCACATATACTCAAAAATCACTTTTGGTAACTTCAAGTGCTGTGTCTTATATTCAAACATAAATAAAATCATGCAGATTTTTTCAACATATATTTATATTACTTTTATATTATAATTTAGAAATTAGAATATTGATGACAAAGCTCCAAATAATTTAAAAAAATCACTATGTTTCAAACACTCACAAGGAAATAAAAGATGCAGCATTATTATGATCACATTTGGGATATTTTGTTATAGTTTTTAATATTAGACAAACATAAATTACTCCCTGAAGTATTAGTTAGTGAGTAAAAGGGCCATGTGCACAAGTGCAGTTTGTGGTACTGGGAAGTGTCACTGTATACATTACCTGCCCAGCTGTTTTTAAATTTTTGCTGTTGGAATTGGTTAATAAACATTATTTGTATTTCAAATGTGGCAAGAACAAAAAATTTAAAAGGAGAGGTAATATCACTTCTCTTAGCTAAGTCTCTTTTTTATATATGTTGCTTATTTGTTTTGTTTTGTTTTTATACAAGGCCTCACTAGGCAGCTCGGACTCATACTGATACTCTTGTTTTCAGCCTTCCCAGCCCTGGGATTACAGGTGCGTACCATCATACCTGGTCTCAGTCACAGGCTCAGTAAGCCCAAACTCGGTCCCTGAGCTTGCCTAAGCAGGCACTTAGTCTGCTGAGCTACCCTTCAGGCTCTTAGCTAAGGTTCTGAAGCACAAGAAATTTTTGAAAAATATTATCAAATGTCAAATAGAAAAGAATATCTTATCAATTAGATAAGTGTAATAAATTATAGAGAACAACTGCCATAAAGTAAGCACATTGAAGCTTTCCACCTTTAAAGGAAAGCTCCTGCCTATTTTTATGCATACTAAATCTATTGACAGTGACAGTTAAAAAATAAGCCTTCAGCTGAACTGACAACAAGACAAATGTAAAAGATAGGATCTATTCATAGATGTAAGTTATGAGGGCAGGGATTGGATAGAGATCGGGTTAGAGCATACCTTAAACATGAGCAAGGTCCTGACAATCCTCTGCATCTGAAGAAGATGAGAACCACCAAGAAAGGAGGAGGAGGAAGAAGAGGAGGAGGAGGAGGAGGAGGAGGAGGAGGAAGAGGAGGAGGAAGAGGAGGAGGAGGAGAAGCATGAGGAGGAGAAGGAGGAGGAGGAGGAGAGGAGATTAGAGGCAGAAGAGGCAGCTGTGAGGTAGAAGAAGGTAAGTAGAAGGGTTGGAGGAGGTAAAGGAGGACAAAAACAGTATAATCTTTTACAGTTTCTTTCTGAAGCACCTAACACATTGTGAACAAAATTTTCCACATCTCAGATAAGATATTTCAAAGATGATTCAGTTGGAGAAGGACAAAAAGTAAGGATGTTTAGGGACATCAGGATGATCAGAATGAGCCTTGATTTAGAAAAAGATAGGACAACTGCCAGTTAAATTTCAGTAATTCTCCTCAATATGGAATGTAGCCATTTACAAGCATATACATACGAAGAACAGTCCGAATACTTATTCTGTGTCGACAGAAGAAGGAAAGCATGAATTTACATGATATCTATTTACATGACAGATATTCTGTGTCTACAGAGGAAAGAAGCCATACACTTATATAATGAAAGAAATCACACACTTAAATGATTTATGTGATTAGCACACATTTACATCATATATCAAAAAAATGTTTTCGATATAAGAAAGGACATTTTCAACTGTGTTAGTAGAGATGAAATTTATTTTATATTAAGCTTTAGGAATAGGAGTTCAAGAATAAGATGGATAAACTATCTTCCAATTGAGAGAAAGAAATTTTATTCAGAGCCTTGCCATACAGATTAGATACAAGAGTCCCTTATGTAAGAATAGCAATCCTCCACATTCTAGAAGTACAGTATGCCCGAGTACAGGCATTGGATAAGGTTCTCAGTGGTTGGCGTTACTTGTTACTACAAAGAGTCAACAGAAAAAAAATTAAGTCAAGACCCCCAAATTGTAGCTGAACTTTATTACAGGCAATTCCAATCTCACAACCTGCAAACCTGTATGTTAGCTCTACCTATGCATTTATACCATCTCAAAGTCTTCACTTCACGGGACCACCATGGAAGGGTGAGCATAGCTATGGATTCTCTCCCACATAACTAAAGAAATACTTTCTACTATAGTCGTGCCATTCCTCCTATGTTTAAAGCTGTACAACAGTTTATTTAAACTGTTGCCAAGATGATGAAGTCTTACAGGAAGCCATCTATGATGCAATGTGGAATAGGAAAAGGCCTGTTCTGATATCTTTTCTGACCTCCCATATAGAACTGACTGCAGTAGTCCCCTTAGAGGGCTAACTGTGACTTTACAAACTCTGACTGCTCTTATATATTTTCATTTCATTCTACTGGTTGAGGACTGTCTATCCCTACTAGACTGTAAGCTTTCAGAAAAAAAAATATCTGGCTTGTAATTAGCAAAAGAAAAATACTTCTGAATGAGGGTAGAAATAACATCTTGTGATTCTTTACAGAGCCAGCATGAGTCCAAAGTATTGCCTGTTCCCCCACCTTAAATCCTTCTCTCAAGTATTTCAGGTGTTATCTCACAGTTTATGTCCTCGGCAAAGTCCTCCTTAATTATCCCTCTTAAAATTACGTGCATGCCCACGCACACACAAAATGTACAAACTTTCATCCTTCTTTCCAAGTAGTACTCTCTGTTACAGTATAAATGATTTGTACTGGTTTTCACATCATCTGTGTTCCTCTACTGAAGTGAAAACTTCATGACTAAGGACTGTTTTTGCTGTTTTATTTGGGTTGTTTTCAAGTTCTTTTGATTCCTCATTATTTGGTATTTAGCACACTGTCTGAGACATAGTTAAGTGCTCAATAAGTATTCTTATCATAAATAAACTTTACAATGCCACAGGGCTTAGAAGAAGAAAGATATAATTCTGAAAAATAATAATAAATGTATTTGCACACTTTTAAAAATTATGCCATGACTAAGATAACCTTTGATAATGCATACCTAGTAAGAACTTACAGTCTTGATTTCTTGCCTAAGCATATGAGCTTTGTTCTAGAAAGGAAACTCACAGGATTTATCTAGTACTGAGTTATCAAGGTTTTATCCTTATGAATGTGAGTCAAAGACATGCTGAAAGTATCCTCAAAGACCCTTTAGACCTACAGTTGAGGTCCAGGGCTAAAAGGGAGGGTTTTCCATGTAAGCATCAGAAAATAGACTCGGGTCTTATAACTAAATCGCTGTAATTTTCACCAACACTATCCTCTTACTAATGACTCACAATTAATAAATACTAAGTCCCCTTCATTGTCTGCAGGGTATTTGTGAGATTGAAACTAGGTTTAGTTGTTGGTCCAACTAAACTTCTCAAGCTGAAGGCAAAGATCTATGTAGAATAGTAAAACCTGTTTCCTAAATAAGCCCTCTTCTCAACTTCTGTATTTGAAACGTTAACAATGTGTCCACCTGGACTTCTTGGAGGGCTCTGGTGTACAAAGACAATATATGCTTTGGTTCATCTATGGAACAATCAGCTTAAGGAGTTGTATTCAGATATTACTAATGTTTTCAAATCCATTTCCTATTTTCCTACTGAAATCACTGCCAAGAGCACACTTCAGCAGACACTAAAATAATTTGGGTAGTTGACATTCAATCCAAATTTTCTATGGAAATCTGCCAGATTTGACATCTGTGAGAAAGTGGGTAATTTTTATTATCCACAGAGAGCAAAAGCTTAGTTTGATATTTCCCTACCTCCACACATCTCCCTGCAGTGAAGCTGCTACTCAGATACACACAAGAGTGGGTAGCAAGGAAATTATTTAACCCTTTTCCCTGTCAAAATATGGCCAACACTCAGTGCACATCTATTTTTAAAGGAAGAAGAAAAAGAGATAATAAAACATAATTCAGATTTGAGGTAGAAGCAAACTACATTATTTTAATTAAAATTTGCCTAAAATTATTCAATAACGTCTTATCTATGACTTTCACACAACTATTCATTTTTAAATCTCCCTTCACTGGGCCTAGAAAACTAAACCAGGTTTCAACTGCATTTTCTCTTTAGGATGCTTAAATAAACTATAATAATATTTGACACCATACCATCACATCCAGAAATATGCTTTAAAATTATCAAAAATAGTTTTACCTGTAGGGAAATTTTATATCCAAAGAGTTTGGAATTAGGATATATATTAAATACATATAATAAATGTTCCCGTATTTTTGAAAGATGAACCTAGATATCATGTTCTTCTTACATGTTTTATGCTAAAACACTAGTAAAATTTATATTGCAAACATAGTCAGTTTAGTGCAGTAAAAGAGATTCCAAACTTACTCTCCTAATCAAATTGTATAATACATCCCCAATTAAGAAATTAAAATTATAATAGCATCTGCTTCTGCTATGACAAATTCTAGAAGTCAGAGGAATGCAAACATTAAAAATTATACAATGCTTAGTGATGCCTTTTTTATTTCTGTCACAAAAGAAAATGGTATTACAAATATATATATATTTAAACATGGAAAAGTAACAAATAATAGAATTATAAATAAGACTATATAGCCCCAAATCACAGAAGAAGATATGAGGAAGGCATACACTGAAAAAATGTAAGATAAAAGAAAAAAAAATGGGGCTGGGGAGATAGCTCCGTGGCACAAATGCCTGCCTGGCAAATGCAAGGTCATGAGTTTGAACCCCAGCCCCCCCCCCAAAAAAAAAGAGTAATATAGGTTAAAATGTTGATACAAAAATGATTAATGTATCTATTTCATGACAATAAATGTGAAGTCAAATCTCCTGTTGGTAATAAGAAGCCATGTTTGATTAAGAAACAAATTCAACAGTACATTCAGAGTGTACCAGAAGAGATGAGAAGTATAAAAGGGAAAAGGAAGAGCACACACCTGCACAGGGATCTGACCTGGGCCCTTGGGTAGGCTGAGTACTGTTTCCAGGGCAGTGGAAGATGGGAAGTCTGTTCCAGTTTCAAGTCTATGTGGAACCCAGTCAAGACCATTACCTCCTCACATCAAATCTCACCTGACTGTCCTTCACAACCATCGCTGCAATAGCTGTAGTGTGGCGATGGCCTGTTGCCCTGCTTCACTAGAGAGAAAACTTCATTTTTTACCTATAAAACTCCACTCAAACCAAAGCTTCATGAGATCAAGTACTATTTAAACTCATTTCCTTCAAGTTGCTGTCTTTGAACATGATTTGGTACACACAGGGAAATTTATGTGTTATGTGAACAAATGAGAAAATGCCTGAATACAGCCATCCTTTCATAGCTGCACGTTATTGGTCCTGAAATCCACTCCTGCATCCACTAGGATAACAAAATCTATGGATGCTCACGTCCTGTGCATAAAATGTGATACTATTGGCTTAAAATTTAGGCACCTTTGGGGCCCGGCAGGATGGCTCAGTGGTCTAAAGTTCCTGCTGAGGAGAGCTTAGGCGGCTTCAGGGACCTCGGTTCGATTTCCGCCACCACATGCTGTGCCAGCCCTGCCCTCAGGGCAGGCTGAGCCGGCCACAAAAATAAATAAATAAACAAACAAAAGTTCTGAAACAAGAAAAAAAATAAATAAATAAAATTCTAAAAAAACGATGCACCCCTTCCTATATATTATAAATCATCTCAAAATGACAAATTCTATCTAAAATAATGAAAATGTTATATAAATAGTTGGTATGTTGTTTAGGGAATACTGATAAGAAAAATGTCTGTGAATGTTTGGTTAAAATGGAGTTTTTGCTGAGTATTTTTGGTCCTCTGTTCACTGACTCCATGGATATGAAGCCTACATATAGAGGGGGTGAATGAGTGTTTGTATAAATGCTATAAACCTAATTGTTTGATTTTATACTCATCTCCTGTTTCAAACTCTCACATCCTTTAAATTAGTGAAATAATTTAAAGTAACAACTTCAGACACTGAAGACAGGAAAAATATTCTTAGACCAGAGACTTCAGGAAGTATCCAAAACATGGCAAAGTAACTGATGAAAGAGCTTTGGCTAGAATATAAATACACAATACTGCAGCTGCAAAGAGAGGTAGGACTACACTCAGAGTGCCAGTATTGGAGATACGGGGAACCAAAATGGTGGATTTTAAGGAATAAGACAAAAAACAAGGATCTGTACAGAAGCGCTGGATACAACACAGTAGCATCTCCAAGTCTCCTATTTATCCCACACTTAAAAATTAAATCCATCACTAAAGTGATTGCTCAGACTTGAAAAAGGATTAGGTTGGCTCAGATAGAAATTAGCAGCCCACAATGAAGTCTTCATTCTTTGACTTCAACAGTCTTGCAAAATAAGGCAGCAAACACATATGCTATCTTAATTTAAATGGTTTCATATTTAAATTTTATTTTTAACTGACAATTATGTATATTTGTGGGGCATGATGTGGTGTTCTTATACAGGCATGCATTGTAACCTATCAAATAAGTCTAATTAGCACATCCATCACCTCAGATGGTTATCATTTATCTATGTTAAAAACTGTATGAACACCAACAATTTTGGAGTGTCGATTGTTGTTATGGTTTGTGTTTAGTTGTCCCTCCAAAGCCTCATGCAGTCATGAGGCGGGAACTTCTAGAATTTAATATGAGCTTATAATCCACTGGGATTAGAACTGGGTCTTAGAACTGCTGGGATTATGGGTGTGAGTACTACACCCAGCCTGGGGTGGGAGGTATAGCCTAAATACTTCTTCTCCGTAGCCATTCTTGCTCTCCTCCATTTTGCTCTTGCTCTTTGCTGCTGCCCTGAAAAGTTATACTCTGCCATGTGCCACTCTGAGTTGGACCCAGTGGAGTATGAACTGAAACCTCCAGTAACTGTGATTTAAATACACCTTTTCCTTCCTTTTATTGAGTGTTGGGTATTTGTCCCAGCAACAAGAGAAGAATAATCGAGAAAACAACTACAGTCATCATGCTGTGCAACAGAGTACCATAAGTTATTCTTTCTGCCTGAAATTTCATACACATCTACTAATGTCTCCATGTTCACTGTCTATGCCTTTCCTCATTCCTCAGCTTCTAGTAACCACAGCTTTACTCTCTACATCTATGAATTCAACGTTTCAGATTCTGCATGTATGACAGTTCATATGCAGAATGGTGCTTGGCTTATTTCACTTAACATGATGTCCTTTAGCATCACTGTGTCTCACCAGTGCTAAGTCAATCCTCATATGCACTACTAGTCTAGGACACAGCTTTTCTCTTACCTGATTCTTATATGTGATGGACCATCACCGACCATATAAATTCTAAGAAACATCTATAAAACAAAAGGTAAAGGAACAGGGAGAAAAGCCCTTCAAAAGTTACTCATAGAAAGGACAAGGTATTTAAAATTTTTGATTTAGAACCACTCATGCTTACAACAGAGCATAAATGGCAACAGTAAAGCAAGTTGAGGATAAAGGAATAACTGAAAAATACAAAAAAACATTAGAATTTAAAATATATTAGCTGTGAGGAAAAGACAAAATTAAGAGAAGCATAAAATGTAAAGATATTTCAGAAAATAGCATCAACAGAAAGGACAAGGTGAACAATACAAAACAAAATAACCAAAAGCTAGTCATCTCTTTAAAAAAAAAAAAAATTCTATCTACCCCAAAGAGAATAACCACCTCCAAAAAGAGAATAAAATGATAAAAGTAAAGATATTGTAAGCCCAAAAGTAATATCATATCACAGAACAAAACAGAAAAATAAATTGTATGAATAAAGAAAAATGATCCAAAACTACAACATCACAGTTAAATTTCAGAATACTAAAGATAAAGAAAAAAAACCTTCAACAATCATGCAGAACAGGAACAAACACATTACCTCAAATTAACATCAAATATCCTGGGATCTGCTTTTTAAAGAAAATTATATGCTAGAAAACATCAAAACATGACTTTAAAGCTCTAAAAGTAATTTTGTATTTTGAATTTTAACCTAACTACTGTATGAGCCAACTGTGAAAGAGAATATAGTGCTTTCATGCATGAGATCGCACAAGGCCTAAATGGCATGTCACTGAGAAAGGCACTTGGGGTGGGCACCAATCAAATTCAAGGAACAACTGAGGGACACTAGGAAAGGGAAAAACAGAATTCAGGAAAACCAGACATAATGCTGGAGAAGAAGGGTAGGCAGAGGGCAGATGAGAGTTAGGGGGGCAGAGAGTCTGTAAGCAAGATACGGCCTTATCTTAGATTGTAAGCCTAAGAGATTAACACTGAGGCAAGCAGTACAGCCCCAAAGCCTGTAACCACTGGAAGTCTACCCTAGACATCAGTCACTCTGGCCCCCCAGAGTGCAGGGACCTCACAAATACACTCAGTTCTTCACTGGCTTACCTTTTAGTATCCACCTATAGACAAATCACAGAGGATGTGAGTCTGGCAACTGGAGGAAACAATGTGTGACAACATAAAAGTATCAATAGAGTTGAAGTGGGCACAGAAACTGTATTCTGCAGCCAAGAGCAACCGTCTGGGATAGACGAACAAAAAGAAAGTGAACAGTTTGAAATTCAGAAATTCAAACTTTTCAAACTCAACCAATGCAAAGATAATCTGAGGAAATGAAACACTATGAAAGACAGTCTAAGAGTTACTAGATTACACACTGGGATCATCTTCCTAATAAATTGTCCAAGAATAAAACTATGAAGCAAATAATCCTGATAAAGTTACCAATAAAGTAGTATCAAATAAACTGATAATTTTCACACTGTATACAAATTTATAACTAGAGTAATTTCTTAGAAGAGCATGTTTATGTATACTCAACATGTGATGCAAACAGACATGCATAATCTTAAGATCTGAAGAATTAACTTCTAGTGTATTTATTAATTTAAAAATTCACAGTATCACAATGTTATTTCTAGAATGGAAAATAACATTTAAAACATTATCAAAATTTACTCAACATTTAGACAAAAAATAAAGTACATATTTCACTAACATGAAAAGGCAACAAATGAATACCTAAACATACATTATTCTACTGGTTAACTAAAAAAACGAGATTTCTTGTTTGACATTTTCACAGTTATCTGTTTTGTGGTTGTTAATGGTATTCTGATAGTCCCACCAGAGATTTGGGGGCATTTAACAATGTGTCTAAAATTTATTTAGTTAATAATATAAGGGAAAATGTTCTTAACAAGATACCTTAAGTAGCAACTGGTACACGAATCAACAATTAGAACAAAAATCAGATTTCAATAAAATGAATCAATTTAGTAACAGGCAACTTTAAAAACTTCTTGAGTTGATAATTTAATAGCTGTATTATTTAGTAGAATACAGCTATTTGGAAGACATAAGGCATTCAAAATTAATAACAATATAGGAAGCTTAAATGCAAAAAGTTAAATAAAACTATTAAAAGGAAAATAATAAAAAGTGATTATTTGTATGTTCTGAATATACTTGCTATAGGAGAAATCAATGACTAAAATTCTAGGTTTTCCAGATGGCTGACACTGACAAAATTTCTAAAAAATGCTTTATGTGGTTTCAAGGTAATTTTTTTTTCAATTTTTTTATTGTTTAAATTTAACAATGGTTATATTACATATTTTCATCATCAGATCAGTTTAGATTAATACATATAGGTATATAAGATTGATCAAACAATTAAACATTAACCTTTCTAAATCCACATTACTTTTTTTTTTT